>BGPR01002519.1:64381-88122 GCA_013235015.1 Araneus ventricosus | reverse complement strand
TACGGAAATAGCACTGGGCGATTCGCACGGTACGGTGGCAAACAAGTCGAGCGAAAAAAGAAGACATATGAATTTGTTTCTACTAATTAAGGTGCTGTATTCATTCTTAAAATCAATTTCGAATATTTCTTTTAAGTTAGGAATAAACATTAGCTTTCTTCTTGATTCGTAATTGTTATTTTCCTTTCATTTTCCACTAAAACATTTTCAGAAAATTAGAAAAAGGTGTTCGGATTATCCTGAATTATGGATTACCGGGGTTCTACTGTATAAACAAAGTGGCAAAAATTAACGAAAAGCAACTAGTGGCTTTTCATATCTGAGGTATTTGAAAACAATATAATTCTTTCTAAACGACCGCTACACTACTCGTCCTGCAGTTTGCTGCAATAAACTTACGATTTAAAATCGGACAACAACCCCATTTTTGTTAGCGATTATATTCAGCTTAACATTTCTTTGTTAAAAGACCCAACAGATTATTCAAGGTTCCTCGTTATTGGAATTTGCAAGTTTAATTGATGTTTTAAATCTTTTAGGAACTGTATTGAAATGAATGAAATTTAAAAAAATAAAAATATGTAATCTATACTTATAAAAGGCAATGTTTGTGTGCGTGCGTGCGTGTGTGTGTGTTTGTCTGCGATGTCCAGACGAATCTATCGCACTTACAGCCATGAAATTTGGTGCACAGGTAGTCGCAATGGTGGCTGAATGCACCTCGAAGCCGAAATTTTAAATTTTAATCTAGAAATTTTTTTATTTAATGTTTTGTGTTGTTTTGGTTGATTTTTCGCACTAATTTCTCAATAGAATGGTTTCGAATAATTGTACGACAAAAATAGATAGACCATCGGAAAGAACACGCGATTTCCATTCTAATGAAGTTAGTTTTGAATTTCTATCGTAAATTACTGAATTTTGAGAATTTTTTAAAAATCAGTCAGTTTTGCCGTCTAAATGTTGGTTTTGATTTTAAATTTGCTGCATCCGACTTTCTAATAACACTATTATTTTCAATTTTTTTTTATCTTATAACTAGAACGGTTCTGTCGGATTTAAAACAAGAATGGTTAAAATATCTTTTATCCTTTTTTTTAAATTAAATTTTTTCTGGGCCGTTGCGAGTTATTTTTCTCGATCGAGTTCCAAAAGCGGCATTTCTTCGGAACGTTGATGCCAATTTTGATTGGCGGACGCGTAGGATACGTCATGACCTTCACCTGAATGAATTACTTCGATTATTATTTTCGGATTTGATTTATATTTTGCTTGCTGTATAATAATCATTTTCACGTTCCAATTTTGTAATATTGTTTTGGATTAACGTACTCTGTACTGTAGCGTGAAAAAAAAGCAGGAAAATCAAAAAATGTGTATCTTTTGTTTTGATTTTGTTTTCAAAACTTTTTCATGTCATTGTGGGCGGTTCTTTTTTTTTTTTTTTCATTTTGTTAAAGTCCTGATTCCACGGGCAACGCCGTGCGCGTACTGCTAGTATCTAATAAAATATATAATCTTCATATTAAGATTGCTAAGCTCCCTGCTATTCTCTCCGGGTCGATTGTGCAAATTTTTTAAACGCGTCACTTTGAAAGCATCTTTAAATTTATGACCTACATATTGCAATCTAATACTAATTTATGCTTGACAGAGCTATAGCACAGGGAAATTTAGAGTAAGAAAATTGATTCTCTCCAGCAAGGACCGATCCTAGGACATTTTCGAATTAGTTTACATTATAATAGAGCTTGAATGACCAGAAAACGCTAAAATTTAAAATCGTAAAAGTCATTAAAATAAAAATAAATATGTAATCATAAAAATTAAATTTATGTTTTGTGAGCGAATGTATTAAAATAAACTAGATCCTTTATTAATGTCCGAAATGCCAGCATGTTAATGTCAAAATTAATAGATTGCCGACAGTTGCAGAAATGAAGCGGAAAAACGAATATTCATAGTGAGATTTGTAAGAGATATTGTAGAGCAACGGATTCGGAAACCGTACGCGCTTTTGCGCATGCACCGGACGGAGTTATTTTCATAAAAATAGGGGGAGAGTGAAGATTGGAAGGGTGATGTTTACATTTTACTGAGCGTGATCTAACCAAGAACTCCAGAAATGCGCTGATGGGACTCATTGCCTGACACCCCTTTGCGCTGTAAAATCATCCAAAAGTGGTTGTCTCTGAATCCGTGGTCAGACTATAAATTTCACTAAGATTTTTTCCTTTCTGTGCTAAATTTCTCTATTTCTTTATCACTATAAAAAATATATATTGCCATTGCTTAATGTTCATCCATGAATCAGTACAATGAAAATATTTATCAATTTATTTTATATGAATTTAAATCAAATGTGTAATATTTCATTCACTGGTAAATGGAAATTTAGCGTTTGATACAAATGCCTTTTTAAATACGTCAGGTTTCATTATATAAACCCACAAATGCAAGCTATTTGCTTAATTCAAAGGCAGAACCCAAAACTGGGAGAGTATCGGATATTTTTTAAAATAAACACCCCGAGCTATAAACTTTGAATTCCAAAGCAATGAAATAAGGTTTACGAAGTTATTCTTCTTTACTCTGAATTGTCCTCCATTTATTACGTATTTTTAAATTTGTGTTATTCAAGTACTTTTCTTCTTTTCACTTAATAAAGCTAGCAATTCAACATTTATTTCAATACTTTAGATATGAGTATGAATTCTAAATATTATAGAATTATTTATTCCATATGATGTCATTATAAACAATCATCTTTCCAATCGATGAATTCTATTGCAACTTTTATAACTGAGTAAAACAAAAAAAAACGATCGGAAGAGAGGGGGGGGGTTGAGTTTATCATTTATCCACTATATAACGTAAAGTTGCTGAAATCCAGCGACTATATTGGATCGTAAATTAAGCTTCTATTTTACTAAATATTATGCCCGAAAAATAGGGAAATTATACTGTAACGATGTGAATGTGGTGTATGTTACTTTTATTAAGAAAAAGAGCTACGTGGTTAGAGTTAGACGAAATGTTCTTCGATTTAGATATCATTATTTAAATATCCTTTGAGACTACTAATAACCCCTAAGTTGTTATGAAGTTAGTATCTAAATATGTTATTGCATCCTCAGGTAGGAAACTTGTTTGGCTACGATGTGCTATAACGATTTTATTAAAATATTTTGAAGATAAGGCTAGGGGTATTAATTTTATCTGCAATTCTCCTAGATGGGACTACAAGCAGATGTCAAATTAGACTGTTTGAATCAATGAGAATGTTATCATGAACTAGTAGAATAGTCCGAAAAGCATTTATTATCACTTGCCGTCCTCAGAAATTGGAAATAAAACAAGCCAATTATAAAATAGGGCATTAAAGAGTCAAGTGTTAATTCGATGGAAAAAATTAAGGTTATATAGTCTTTTATCATATGTGAAGACACAAAGGAAGAAATTATAGAACGCTTATAATACCATACTCTTCACATTTTGTAATTTGTAAATGTTCAAACGTTTTAACGGAAAAACAACACAGGATTGAGCTTGAATTTTGCATGGCCATATCTATTGGTGTCCCCCGTGATTTATCTTAAAACTTTTATGTGTCGATATCCAAAATATTTTAAACATAAATTTTAGCAGTTTATTAATAATCATAATTATTAAAATACTCGCAGGATATAAAATATTTGTAGGTGTAAAATATGAGCTCAAAATGTGTAGACTACTTTATATATTTCATATGAAAAAACACTTCATTTCAATTAGTAAGTAATAATATTTTGAGACTAAAATGGAAGTTGTTGAAATGAAATCTAATAATTGAATTCCAACACATATTAAAAATGATTTTATAGAAATGAACTTTTTTAACAAGGAATTTTAAAGTTAATGTCATAAAGATTGTCTAAAAAATTTACAGATTAAAAAATATTCTTATTATTTTTTATTTACATTATAGATAACTTTTAACGGCATTCAATTCTTTTAAAATAATTCTTGTCATAGGTACCAAAAAGGGTTTCTGGAAATAAATTATCAGGAAAAAAAGAAGTAATTTTTAAAAAAATGAGAAAAATATCAATATACAGGATGATTCAAAAGTCCTTAGACAAACTTTAAAGAAATGTCAAACACAGGAACACAATCCATTTTTACAATATAATATATAACCAGTAACACATAAGGTGACATCTACGGAAGTCTCTTCGTCAATGAATCAGAAAGAGTTGTAGCACAGTTTTATGGAATCATTGAAGAAACATGCTTTCAAGGAAAAGGAAAAACTAGAATAGATGGAATTAAACAAGAAAACGAAACTCTCAACACGGAACTTTGATCTTACCTTATTTTATTTCAATCCAATTACTTGCACATATATTTTTATTCTCATGGATATTAACAAGCCTATATATGATTTGTCGGTATTAACGAAATTATAATAACATGTCTGCTATTGTCTATATTAACGAAATTAAAATTAAATGTTCTCTTTTTATCAATATAAACATAAATAAAATTAAATGTCTGCTTTTATCACTACTAATTTTCTCACCATTACCAAATTTACTCAAATGTTTTATTGGTACATACTAGAACGAGAACAAGAACACCGTCTCTTACACCAGCGGATGTGACTATTACGGCCGCAATTAACTCGCCAACAATTCTTTCGTATACGGCGTTTTCAGAGCTTTCAAGGAACATTTATTTTATACCATATCTAAAGAAAATAGAACAGCACATTTGGAAGTGACTCCGTAACAAACATATTTACATACACACAAAACCCCGAACTGTCGATTGAATACACAGGCCTTGTTTCGTTCGTTCAACTAGAATGCTTGCATAACCTATATAAATAAAAGAAAAATGTCAATTTTTTTTCTGCGTTATTGAATTTCAAGATAATCAATACATTTTCTTCAAATTTTGCTCCAAATACTCTGAAGCGTAAAAAGGATTTTACCGAAAGTTTCATCAGTATTAATTTAACAATTATTTTTTTTATTAATTAAAAAGCATGCTTCTTTCGCACATGCGGAGTATTGCGCAAGGGAAAAAAACATGGTCGCGCCTAAGATTTCAACAGTAAATTGAATATAAAATAACCAATACATGAGAAAGAGAGATATTCAAATAATATTTTATAAAACTTAAGGATTTAAATAAAATTTTTCTTTCACCTTTATTGATATTGAAAAATATCTCATTAAACTGAAAAGTATTTTGACATTTTAAGTTATTTAAAAATTGATTCCACACTTTACTGTATGCTTTTAATTGTCCATGGAAGTTCAAATTTACTCTTCAAAATTGCTGCTCTCTCCAAGTTGTATAATACGTATTTAAATTATCACTAAAAATGTTTAATCAAATTTTATTTAATCCTTCAAATATAGTTATAGCTAATGAAAGATATCAGTTTTCCTCTTTATTGAAAGCTCTTTAGTCTTTAATTTTTGAGAACCTACGACATTTAAAAAATTTTGAGTCAACAGATTTTCTTATTTTAATTAGAAATAAAGATGAGAAAAATTTTGTGCTAATCTATACAAATACAAGTGAAACACCATAAAAGTAATTAACCATGTCATGAAAAACCGTTCTTATATAGAAAATTATCTTTTGACGTTTTCAAAAATCGTTAGCATCATCTAATGTTTTCATTTTAAGTTTTTAAAAAGTTTCATACGGTTAAACGATTTTGAGTATTATAATATTTTATATAAAAGTGATTAATTAATTAAGAATTCTAGGCGGGAAAGTATTTAATTCCTATTTTATACGATTAATGATGGCAGAATAATGTTGGGTGATTCGGTTCTCCCCCCCCCCGAAATGTTTATACCGTGGTGAATCTGTAATAAAGTGACGTACTTTATTTTAAAATACTTGCATCTTGTTGAAATTAATCTTGATCGCCAACCCCGAGATGTGAGATGCGTGCATGAGAACAGGCCTGATTGCTTGTTTATATAAAAGTTATTTGTTCTTGAATGACATTGTGAAATATAAACAAATCGAAGGTAAACACAAATGAGTTTTTGGAAACCCCGAAATGAGAGTTTCGTGCCCAATCTTTTAATAAGATATTTAACCTCATTTGCCCATTAAATTGTACCTTCGAGCAAGAAAAGAGAGTGGACTTTTTTGAATAAAATAGCATTAGAATTATCAGTCTTCTTTGAATTCTCCAAATTTCAAAACGTTCGTCCAGAATAAATAAACTTTTTATTTACGATCTTGAAATATTTGTCCGTGAAATAGGTTTTTATAAGTTGTAATTAAATTCCCGCTTTTCTTTGAATTTTATAAAAATCTGCATGAAACTGTAAATCTGCAAAGAATTTGATTTTGAATCGCCGGAAAAAGGCCCTAAAAAGATATAGTGGGTTTTCTTCAACTTCGCTTTATTTGCAACCCATTATTTTTTAGACATTAAAACGAAACAAAAATTCTTCATCGAAAATATTATTTCCCTCAAATGAGCTGCTAAAAGTCCCAGAAGAGGATTTTAATCTATATATCTTATCATTTATTCGGACAGGTTTTGGCTTTGATGACAATTCTAGATTAGTAAACACAAATAATTTATTCCCAGGGTAATGTGAAGCATTTACCCAAACATTCTTCATTCTTTTCTTTTTCGAACGTTGATTAAATTTTTTTTGCCGCTCGCCATAATCTCTTTTTACTTTAATGTAATTCTTTTTAAAATAATTCTTCAGAAGTATGTAAAAGAATAAAAATCGTAAGTAAAGCACATACTAAAAAAAAGTAAAGTGCATACTATAGCACAACTATTGTATCCAAATCCGAAGAGATACGTATGAAAACAAACGTGGTCAAATCAAAACAAACGTGGTTAAAAGTCGTCGGAAAACTGTCAACAAACACGAAAATAGTTGAGAAGTAAGTATCCTTCTCATCAGTTAGGGAAAAATAAAATTCTTTCAGATGATTAAATCGTGCAGCTCGTTTGCAGCAGTCTGTCAAACGACTACATTTAAAAAAGGGGGCGTGACACATTCAATGTTTACATTAAACAGCTTATTTATTTTCCTTCATAACTTTCATAATTATGGGACTTTTTGAACGCGAATTGTTTTAATTTGTTCAGAAAAGACTTGTGAATAACATATATATTTTGTTTCAAAAAATCGAAAATTTTTCAGATTTAAAGGTCATATGTCCCCCTTAATATTGTATGACTCAAGGAAACAAATGAAGAACGTGTGCACATCAAATGCATTACACTGACTTAAATATACCTATTACCTGGCAAACTCAATATAAAAAGTATATATAACACAAATCTAAACTCTAAAATAATTTACAATCTATAAATTGCATAAAGAATTAAAATTAATGAAAACGAAATAGCAAATCCAAAAGAATGGTGTTCACATAATAAGATAATTCTGTCGATTTAGGAAGAAAATTTATACTGTGTGATTCTGCACTCTGCGTAGCACCTCAACAATGCAACATGCAATAGGTATAAGGGCCCAAGGACGATGAAGAACTCTTAACATTGCAGGGTCGTAAATACATTCTTAATGCGGATGGATGTCACGGGGACTGGATGTATTGCCAAGACTGCTTCACTGTAAATGTCTTCAACATCCTCTTAAACCTAAACCTCTGGTACCTCCTCTGGGCCATAGGGAATACTTGATCTTCCTGAAGCTTCTCCTGGCAGAACATTCTAACAAAAGACATATGTCTTTCAGTTTAGTTCCAGCATGATGGGTTCCCGTTCATATCAAGAATGAAGTTCAGGAATATCTAAAAATTACATCCGGACAGCATTGGATTGGGCATGGTATTCAGCTCAGGTTCGAATGCCGGGCCTATCAAATGTGGACTTCTTCTGGGGTCATATGAAAACAGAAATGTATGAGACCCATTGAATCAATTGATTACCTTGTCAGTCACAAGTGATTTCTGTAGCTGTCTTGGAAATCCAAGATGCGATAATGTATTTTCTAATCTAAATAATAGGTGATAATATTCGAATATGTGGAAGTTTCGAATAAATTTTAAATTTACAATAAATTTAAGCATTTTTGTAATTGTCAATCTCGTGATTAAAATGCTTTTTTAAACTCGAAAGATGCTGTTTGAACTTTTGTCCTCTCTTTATTACTTTTTTTCCTAACCTCGCTAATCAAACATTTCTAACCCCTGATTGAAAGGATGACTAAGAACCACCATTCAGAATGACTTGAAATCTTATCAGAATGTTTTCGAAGTAATAAATTTTTTTTCCTTCACCAAATAAAGTCCATTCCTTCAAGTGTGTTCAGATCAAACTTCACGTCATTCTGGCCTGCGGTTCTTAATTTTTACGTCCTTTCAAAATCACAGCTTAATAGTTTTCCCCTGTATTATAGTAAAAGTATGTGACAATTCATAATATCGAATATTCTGACTAAATTGTGGAAAGATATGAAGATCTAATGTCCTGCATGGACTATATTATTACATTGATAGAAGAAGTATATTCCAAGATAAATATATTTTCAAAATATGATTATGGAAATATTTAAACTTCATTAGTAATGAATCACTTTCTTACCAGTATGAAAAGTTCTGGTAAATGAATATAAATTAAACACTGCAGAGTTCGAACCGTTTTTCTGAATGGTGGCGACTTTTCTTTTATTGAGCTAAATTGCTTGTTACTTGTTGTACGAAAGCAATTTGATTGGTTATCAATTCAGAATTTGCAGCAGATTTGCCTCGAACAGTTTTCGGTCAAGTTTCCTAATGAAGTGTCTTGCAGAGGACAAGGGACATTTTTTTGCCCCACAATGATGTGACAGCTATTGTAGCATTATTAAGCTCAGTATTTATGCTACGGATATCATAATCCTGGAAATAGATCCTCATTCTCAAATCATTTCCACTGTCTTTGGAATAAGCATCAACATGGATTTGAAATTATTTTTGAGACAGTATTTTTTGAGAAAGCATTGTAATCATAACAAAAAATGTACATCGAGATTTCGATGAATATCCGCATCTTAGAAAAATCTCGAAGAGAAAAAAATTGGATTTAAGTCTGTCCGCCAACACGACAAATGAATAACACAACGAGCTAGATGGATAAAATTGTGTTTGTGGTCTTTAAATAAAAAATGTAGATATCTATGAATTTTTTCAGAAAATATGTTTTCTGAAAAATGCTAAAAGACTACTTGAATTGATAAGTTATTAACTTTAATTTTAAAGCCAACTTCTTTTTCATGGATTCAACCCGTGCTCATATTTGATATCGATTCACGGCGACACACTGAAAAAGGTGCAACTTCAATGCAATTTTCGAATTTATTGCGCATTTTTCAGAAAGAAAAATGGCATTACACTAAGCTACAGCAGACAACGAGCAGCTAAATATTAGATCACATACCAAATTACGTTTCTCATATAATTGTAAGGTCGCATGATTGAACTCCATTTGAAATTATATAAAATATTTTGAATAATATATATCTATAATATAAAACAGAAAATGCATGTGTCTGTCAATCTGTTGGTCACAAGAACTCCTCCTAGACGGTGACCCCTAGCGACAAGAAATGTTCACATGGCATTCTGGGGTGCATTTATAGGTCAATTGTGTTGTTTTTCAACTTTTTAAATTAATTAATTCTCAAGATATTTAATAAAATAACGAAAATTACCCGGTATTAAGCCTAATGTTTAGACGTTTTTTGCCAATAACTTCTAAAATAATTATCGCATGACAATTATTTTTACCCGAATCTTTTTAATGATACTAATTTCATTGGAATAAAAATTTTCCTAATCATAATTAACATTTCAATATTCAGTTTAAGACAATTTGTATCCAGGTATTCTATTGTTATAAAATGAAATTCACCAATTTATTATTTCATGAAATGCTTTCTTCAAGTACTTTTGCCGCTGTTAAAAATTATAAGAAAATATTGCTTTCTTTTACCTGAAGAACTTTTTCTCTTTTTTTTCAACTATGAGCATAGGGTAAGTTTTTATTTATGATGGCTAATTTTTAAAAATAGCTAGATGTCTGATAATCAATCTTATTAGCGTTTTGATGTTTGTGTTTTTGTTGTTCCTCTTTCTTTTGAAAATATGCCTTTTGGTGTACAGATTTCCTTTGTCTTTTGTTTCGGAAATTTCGGGCTAAGAGAAGCTATGTTTGGCATAATGCAAGCTTCTTACAGAAATATTTCCCAATTATTATTTTCAATCCATTTCACATAAAGTTCTTAGCCCTTGAAAAATTGGACTAGAATGGATTCCTCGTTTGTTTTTTACTCTTTCTCGTATACGAAGTATACAAAGAGAAAGCGTTGTAATCGTCAAAAAATTCGAACTCGAGATTTTGACAAATCTCAACGTTTTAGACCTCCCTGAGTCCGAAAAACACAATTTCGGAATCATGTCTGAACACGATAACTCGAAAAGTATTAGAGCTACGGGATGAAATTTGGTATGTGGTCTTTAAGCATAATTTGTAGGTTTCTATCAAATTTTGGACAAAATCCGTCAACGGGAAGTCTGACTATCTGTATGTCCGCGGTCATGTGAACGCTATAACCCAAAAACTTGAATAGCTAGATGAATAAAATTTGGTACACAGTTTTATCGTCATGAATGTAGGTCCGTATAAAATTTTGGGCCAAATCCGTCGAAAAGGGGCGTTCAAATTGCATATTCAATTTCTTTTAATCCAATTCTTATGCGCAAAATACTGGTAGCAATCTGTTATTGTTGTAAATTTTATTTAAAACAATAAATAATGTTTTCAAACATAAATTGTAACAATTTTTTTATTGTTGTAAATAAAATTCAAACAGATCTCATTATTTCAGCAAATCTTTTATTTACGCCCTTTTGCAATTGTTACGGTTGTGGTAGTATAAATTGTTTTCTTGGGAATTCAATTCCAAAGCAGAATTTTCGCTTTAGTATTCATTGCATTGCCTATTTTATTGCACCTGCTTCAAAGTAATATTTTTTTGGAACGTGGCAACAGATATTTGATTTCAGGTTTGTTTGTTTGTTTCATTTTCTCGTATACGAAGTATACAGAGAGAAAGTATTGTAATCGTTAAAAAAAAAATTCGAACTCGAGATTTTGACGAATCTCCACTTAGAAAGTATACTAGAAAGTTTAAGGGAGACCACTCCAGCTGGTTTTTTTTCCGATTATCTCTGAGTTTATCTTTCAATTACCTTTGAGTTTTCCTTGTATGAAATTGATTTTCATTGCTTTCTTTAGACATTTAACTCCAACTTTTCACTCCCGGTTTTGTGTCTGAGCATACATTGCTTTTACTATGCACTTGCAGTAATCCAATGACGTTAGTTTGATCACTATGCTAATTTTCATAAATTTTTAAATGATCTTAATTAGTGAATAAATGCAAGTTTATTGAGTTCCGTTCCTTTCAAACAACGGAAAACTTGCTGGCGAAAAATTGTCTTATTTCTTTTATAGAAAAAAATCAGTTAGTGATTTTTTTTTGTTAAACTTCTAAATTTCTTATTTTATAAATGCCCGAAAGAAAGAGAAAGACATTTAATCTTGCAAGTCTCGCTAGAATGATTTAAAGGTGGTCGCAGTGCAAGCAAACTAAAGAAGAAAAATAAAAAAAGAACACGTGAATTGCATATAATCAGCGAGGTGAGAAACGAAAGAACGAGACTGATGAAGAAATCGAAAAATTGTTTTATTTAGCTTCTATATTTCAGTATATTTGTATTGCAATCCATTGACGTTAATTACTCTCTCTATTCCATGTTTCATATAATTTCACAATTTTTAAATGATTTTATTTGAGTGTGTAGGTATTTTTCCGATCAGATACGCAAACATTGAATTAACATTAAAGGAAATTGTACTTCGGATAAATATGGCAATAAAAACCAAGATATGAAAATTTCTGTTGTCACCGTAACAATCAATGACGAGGAAGAAAAATGCGTACCGAGGACGACTAGATTAGTGGCCAGGTGGTTCAAACTCCGTAGAGAAAAATTTAAGAAGAGTTTTGCTGCTGGCCGTGGGGGTCAGACAACACGGTAGTGGACGAACAAAAATCAAGGAAAGAGGGAGAGAGAGAGAGAGACGCTGCTGCGAATAACTTTAATTAAGTTTAAAGTGCTATAAGTACTGAGTCTCGAAAATATTTTTATCCTGAGCAACTCCGGGCATATCAGCTAGTTTATCTATACATATAAGTTAAAATTCATTGTTATTCGCTATAGAAATCCAAGTTATTGAATAACATTTATCCAAATTTTGATCCAAAATCTAAGGAAGGCTGCACACTGGGATGTGAATGTAATGGAGCTCAAAATTAAACAATGAACCAGTTTCAAAATTTCTAGGAGATAAGCTTTACATTGACGAAAGAGTAAAAGTAGTTGATTGTAGTATATATATATATATATATATATATTGGTTGTAGTCGTTGAAAATAAGCAGGCCGAGGAAATAACTACCTCTTATTTTATTATCAATAGGAGAGTGGTGGATATACCTCCATCTCCGTTTAGGTTACAAGCGAAAGTGCCCATTAAAATCCCTGTATTCTCTCGAATAACATATTGACACGTGATCAAAGTGAAGGGAATATTGGGTATTTTTAATAAGTTACGTAGGCGTTTCAGGGAAAAAAGTTTGGTGCCAAAGAGACGCCGTCATGATTTTCTGTCGGCACGTGAAAGCGATTAAGTATTCTTTTAGTAATAAATATGCCAAAATGAGAGATTTAATATACCTCCAGCGCGGAAAAAGAACGAAACTGGAGTTTTAGAAAAGTTATTTTGGAATACATTAGGATTTTAAAATATATATTAGAATTTGGAATAAAATTAAGTGAGATTATTATATATATATATATATATATATATATATATATATATATATATATATAATTTATCTTTTGTAAGTATACTTTAATAAAATATCGAATTATTATAAATTGTATACACCAGATTTTTTTTAAATTGATTGAAATTCGAAATTTTATTTTCACAGTTGTAAAAATTTCTTTACGTGTTTCAGAAAAAATGATAGTATTTTCGAAATCGGCAAGAAAATTATCATATAATTAATCTAAATTTAAGTAAACCCCAGACAAAATGTTAAATTCTGCAGACCTGTGTGTTGAAATGATTATTCATCCGAAGATATACACGATTCCCATGTTGATTTTCATTTTTCAGTGTTGTGCAAATGGGAAATTTGTATGCTATTAAACTGGTGCTGCAAATTTTGATCTAATGTAACTTTTAGTTTATTTAATTCACTGATAAAGAGCTTACAGTAGTGACCGCCTTATTTCAATTTTAAAACTGACATTTCTGAATACCTGACATACACTAGACAAACATGTAATCACGTTTGAATCAATTTTCAACTAACTGTAAACCTCGAAACAGTTTTATGCGTAATGTGATATTTTTAAGTATCAATAAGGTAAAAAGATATTATCTGAATATCTTTCGTTCTCAAATTTTGGATATTATATATTCTATTTACTCTTGAAATCGTGTGAGCGGCGATGCTACTTTCTTGCGCAATAAAACAAATACGCGATGAAAGCATAGTTTTTAATTAATAAAAAATTAATTATTTTAAAAATTTTTGACGAAACCTTCACTAAAAGCTTCCCTAAGCGTTAAAGTATTTGTGGCCAAAATTTAAGAAAATCTATTCCGTAGTTTGGATTTCCCCAATAACACACAAATTTGACATTAATGTTTTATTTATATAGATTATGCAAGCCTAACTGCTTGTCCAAACGGAACAAGATCTCTGTTTTCAATCGACAGTTCGGCGTTTCGTCTGTTTGTGAATTTGTTTCCAGTCAGATATGGCTTAAATGTTCCTTGAAACCGTAAAAAACGCAGTATATGTAAGAATATATTTTTTAATTTCGTTTTAAGGTGGTGGCTGTTTTAATGATTTCAATGTGTAGTCGAGTTAATAGAGAGTACAGTTTCATATTCGCAAAACCACTAGTAGCTGTTTTGCGAATTCCTAGAAGAGAAATAATGATGCGGAAAAAGGACACTAATGAAAAAGAATATGAATAAGAAATGCCATTAAGTGCTTCATTGTAGGATGAATGATTTAGCAATCTGTCATTTTTTGGAAAAAATAATTGGCAAGTGAACAATAACAGTCCATTGAACATCTGTTTTCAAAAGTCTTGAGCATCTGTAATCATTACACATTTCATAAAACCCTGCTGCTTATTTTATGCTGAAATGTTAGAGAGTGTGTCGTCTCTTGCTTCTACATATAAAAACGCAGCGAATGGCATTTTACAGCAAAACTCATTTAAGAAAACATGTAAAATTTTTAAGGCAATAAATAATTCTTAAAAAGATTGATTGTTGTTGATTGAATGTTTCATAGCATGAGACTGAACTTAAGTACTCTCATCTTCCTATCATGCAGAGATCCCAGCGTAATACGCTCTGCGAGAGAACTCGCCGATCCTATTTATATTACACGTTTTGATTCTTGGTGTTTAATTGCATAATGGACACAACCGTTTTGGTTTGAACAAACGCGTTGGCGATCAAAAAATTTGTTAAATAGAGGGAGCAACAAGGAAAATATTACTAGAAAGGTATACCTTTGAGGTTGAAAGAAAAGCACTCCATGAACTAAACTAATAAACTATAATTAATATTTAAAGAATATTTATATTTTTTACATATATTTTATAAACAACAAGTTTCCTCCTTAGAATGGTTATCCGACGAAAATATGGCTTGGAACTAAGTGGCCTTCGTAAATTCAAGTGGTAGAAAACAGGGAGCTCTATTAGGAGGATAATTATATTTGTCACAGTTGTATTTCAGAATGATATTGAGATATATGTTATAATGAGGTATATGTTATAAAACCAAATAAAATAGCATGCTTGGTAATTGAATTATAAATCTCTCATCAGTATTCTCAGATTTAATAATTTTTTTTAAACTGTAGTTTATGGCGAGGTCTTGTTTGCTGCCATTTTTCTTGGCGCAACTACAAGTGGCATCGTCAACTTTGTTCGAGACGCCTGCGGCATCTGAAGTGGGTACCAGGAAAACATTTTTAACTTAAGAAAACTTTCTACGATTCTTTCTACGATACGCAGCGGGAGCGGGAAAATAGTAGCTCCACTTGCTCATTGAAAACTTTAAAGCATCAAAACGATTAATTTCTCTATTTCGATCCGTCCATCTCTTGGCTACAAAAGTTGGCGATGCCGCTCGGAGCTGTGCTCTGAAAGCTAGAGATTAATTAATAATTTTTTTTTTCAATTTGGTAATGGTAATAAGAATAAAAAAATCTTTATGAAAAGCTAAGGATAAAATTTTGTGACATTTTAAGATGATTTTGGTTGGAGATATTGGTTCGTAATATTTTCTGTATTTTAATTTTTTGAAATTGTTTGAGTAATTTTTGATCTAAATCATTCCGAAAACTCTTATAGCCCAAAAAGTTGAAAGACCTTTGATAAACTTAAACGTAAATTATGAATAAATCAATTACGTCTTATGACTTATCTATAGCAAGGCCAGATCCTTTTTAAGAGTGTTTCTTTCCTTTGTTTTTTAACATAGATGTCTTTCTACTGATTTCAAGTAAAAACATAGGTGTTATTTGCATATATGCCATTAATTTGAAGATGATTATAAAACAATTCTGGTTTAATGAAAAATTCTTACGACAAAATAATCACATTGCTTGTTGAAGATAAGTGCACTACTAAGTGAATTATATAACAATTAAATAAAGCTATTTTAACCCTTTCTGGTGGATGTGCTACAGTGGTGGCATTCGCAACTCGTCGTGGAAGTCGGTGCCGCCAGCCTGGCTGCATGATGCCACTCATGATTCCCTGGCGCGCAGCACGGCGACCGAGGCTAGCGATAATGAAAGAAAACTTTCCTCCCGATGCCGAATTCCAATTTTTGGATCAACTTACAGTTATAGGTCAGCAATAGATTCCGAGACTTCCACCTTTGGACGATTTTACACCGGAAAAGGGTGTCAGGCAATGAGCCATATGAGCCCATTTCCGGAGTTCTTTGTTAGATAACACTCAGTAAAATGTAAAGATCACCCTTCCATTCTTCACTTTCTCCCTATTTTGATGAAAATGACTCCTCCCGGTGCGTGCGCAAAAGTGCGGAGGGTTTCCGAATCCGTTGCTACACAATATAAATGTTTATCGATCTCTACGGAGAGGAAATATTTCCAAGCAGTCAGTTTCGAATGAGCTCTCGAGAAACATTGAGATCAGTAAAAAGCTAGCCACTCTGCACGTCGCACACGATATTTTATAATAAAAAAGACTGTGTGTATCATAAAATTTGTGTTCAACATTTAAGAAATAAACAATGTAATTCCCAAAAACGGAAGAGTTTAGGAACTGTATCCCTGTAGAAATTTTGAAATAAGTTCTGTGTGTTTTAATATCCATATAGGGATTTAGAGTCAACACTTTAAATCCCTTTCGGAAAAGTAATTGCTAAATGCTAAATTTGCTCCGACCTGTTGGTACTCCCATCAGCGAAATCTGCCGACAGCGAAGGATTAAATATAATGAAAAAAACAGTTAATACATATTTCATTGTAACACATTGTCTACCACTATTTCTCAATCGGTATATGATTAAAAATAAATTGATTTCTAGGCTTCTTTGCCTTCGTCGCAGTCGCCACACGTTATATTTAATTTGTGACCAAAATTTCACGAGCTGCATAGAGCTATACAATAACGATACGTTATCGGTGCCTTTATGTCTGAGCTATGGAGGTATTTGAGAACGATATATTGTTTGATAAAACGATAGCGGCGCCACTCGTTTGGCAACTCACTGCAATAAGCGTACGATTTCAAATCGTGACAGACTGCATTTCTGTTTGCGATTATATTCAGCTAAGCAAATCTTTGTTAAATACATTTTTACAAGTTTATGCATTTGTTAAATCTTTAACGAACTGTATTTAAGTTAGTGATATTTTCTATTTTATATAACTTTTTAGAGAACATTTCCAGAATAAAGCTCTGTTGCCACAACAGTAGGTAGTCCAGATGCTAATGAACGAATATGAATCTTCTTCATGTTAAACTTTCGATAAATCGACCGTTACGTGGTAGTGATTTGATTGATCGATGAAATTTTTAACGGCTAAATTCACAAATAAAGGAAGAACTTATACATCGCAAAAAATGATCGCATTGTTGACTTTTTCTAATTTGTTAATGTCCAAATGTTTTAGCTGTAATACAGAAGATTTAATGTAACGGAAAAGCAACTCAAGAGTGAGGTTAAATTTTGAATAACCACATAAATTTGCCTCTTCAATGACTTATGTTTAAATTTACTTGAGCCGGTATTCAAAATATTTTGATTATAGTTTATAAATAATCAGATTTAGTAAGATAATTACAGGCTGAACATTATTTAAAGGTCAAAATTATGTGGAGGTAATATGTAGACGGCTTTATATTTCATAAGAAAAATAAATCAGGTCAATAAGTAAATTATTTCTCACGATTTGAAAAAAAGAGTATAATTTAATTTTTACATTAGAGAATCAAAATTTAATAATATCATTATTTTTAAACGAATCAAACTAGAATAATGAAATTTCATTTCCGGGGTTAACATTTTATTTCGTTTTTAAATTTGGAAACGGAAATGGTAGTTGTCTTAAATTGTTGTTTTTCAAAAAGTTGAATTTTGTTCCGATTTTAAAGTGTAAACATAACCAAATGAAATTTTCTGACAAGAATTCCTTTGAAATGATACATTTTATAATATTGTTCTGAGAACGCTAAAAGAATGCTCGGTCATGCTACTTTTTTACAATGTTTTCAGAACACTCTCGTGCCCCGTGACATAAAATAATTATTCAATACTCTTGCTGCTCGTTAAGTTTGGTCTGCTCGTTAAGGATTTCTATCCTTTATAAAAGAAATTATGAAATTTTATAACTGGTAATGGCAGAACTTTTTTTTCTTGTGCTAGAGATAACAAAATAGGTGCAAGTGAAAATTATAAAAATATAAAACTTTTTAAATTACATATTGAAAAGAGCGAAAATCATGATAAGCAATCGAAAGTCTAAAATGATGATTTACTGAAGCATGTAGCCCCAAATATGAAATCCGACACACATCGTGTTCACCAGATGCATCAAGAAAAAGAATAGCATTTATCCACAGAATTTTTTGTTCCAAAAACTATTACAAATATATGTTTAAGCACTTCTGCTCTGTCTTTATCTGTCGCATGCTTTCTTTTATTGCCACGAGTAACGACGCATCTAGGAGGAACAGCAATTCACCTGGCTTGCATCCAGTATGAAAAAGAGATTAATTGCTGAAGTTTCGGGAGGAAGATAATTGATTACTTGTAACAGATTTTCATAGAATAATATGCTTTATTTTAAAATTCTTATAGGAAATGCAATAGAAAAGCTAGATAATTGTTGTATGTTTTAACAAATATTTTTTTTCATTCCCTGATAAAAATGGTTATAATAGATAAAAGGATTAAAAATTTTAAAAATTAATTGCTACATGATCCCTTCATTTCTAATAATATAGCAAACATTTATCCTAGTCGTTATATAAATTTAGTGTTTTCGTATCTTAAACGAGGAGGAAAATAGTGAAAGATCGGCCGCGGAAGGCACAAACAGTATAAAGAGTTCAGGAACAAGCACTATTTGAAAATATCTTGCACACAAAAAGCGAAAGAGCACGTAGAATCCTTTCAACTTCTTCTAGAGCTAATTTAACACTGAGTGAGCTTGTTGAGTGATGGCTTTTATGACATAAGGAAGAGCTTGGAATAAATTGAGAATATAGAAGGCCAAATTTAACACTACATTTTAAAACTAAATATTTTAAATAACATGGTGATATCAATTTAAAAGGAAATATGGCATGCTTATGGTGTTTTGCGAATGAATTTTTTTAAGACCGCAGATGATAAGCATGGCTTTTCTTGCTGGTAAAAATGAATAAATATTTTGGAGATTTGCCAGCAGTAAAATATGTCACATACGAAAAGTAAGAGCAACTATTTTCGGCCCATGTTTCAATTTCAGGAGTCAAAGCTTGTCTCGAAAGTGAAAATAGTTGTATCACAATTCTAAAATATTTTCCTCGTTAATTCCGAAATATTGACTAGTAACCTTATGAACTAACTCTATTTTGTCCATAAAATCTGCTGTTATTCAACCTATATAAAAAAATAATCCTATATAAAACCTATATAAAATAATATCTGAAAAGTCGACCGCATAATAATACTAGTTCTAAGTACAAATTATAAGTAACGCTATTAGTTCGCTTTTTATAAGTGACCCAAAAGCTTTAACACACTCTGTTATCTCAAACATAGATACAAATGTTTTAGATGGAGGTGGAGACGGTTTTAAGATGGAGGATCAGAAACGATTATTTAGAAAGTTGTGGTAAAACTTACCCACAAGCTACTAGGGTAGACCGGGGCTAGTTGGACCGATTTTTCTTTCTTTTCTTTTAAGAATTTTTAAAAAATTAGAATTCAACATTTTAAATTTGTTTTAATGAAAACACTATCAATGTACTTTCAGGAAGAATTCACCATAATAACATTTGAAAATATTAACTATTAATATTAATTTAAAAGCTGAAACTGTTACCAAGTCGCGTGTCCCAACCTGCCCCGACTACGGGGTATGTTGGGCCACATCACGGGGTAAGTTGGGCGACATCACTTATTTAATATTCTGGTAAGGTAGAATTGAAGAAACATAAAAAAAAAAAAAACTTATCACATTTTACTTTTCATTTCCTGCGAACGATAACACAAGATAGCCTAAAGGAACATCTCTTTCATACACCTTTCCTTGATGAAGCCATAAAATTATAAAATTATGTGAAGCAAAAAACCAAGAAATTGAAACTACAAAATTAATAAGTTTTATGTTAAAAACAGAATTAAATTACTTCATCGGTACAATTTCATCATTACAGTTAATACAAACATAAAATACTGTTTCGCCAGTATTACTAAAACAGCAGCTTTCATTGTTTCAGAAGAAGCATTCCCTCTATACGATTTTCTAACATAATGGCGAACCACCTTAGCAGGTAGCCCTACAAGAGAAACAAAGTAGCATGATATGATTATCACAAAAAATTATTGCATATTATTATATTTAAGGCAGATAAATAATAATATTAATATAATAATAACAATATAAATAATGATAATATAAATAATAATAATATAAATAATAATAATATTAATATAATAATAATAGTATAAATAATAATAATTTAAATAAAACAGTTGTGTTATTCTCCAAATTCTAGGTTATATATACAATTCTGAAGCATATTTACTCAACAAAAAGCGAGATACAATTTTTAAATTCATCGTAAAATAATAACAGCTCATTCTGTTGTGCAATTATAATTGAGATGGAATCAGCTTAGATTTTCTTAACAATTATCTTGTATTTTAAATTTGGTTCATATCCAATAAATTCAGATATATTTGTATATCGCACATCATCAAAAACTGTGTAGCAGCATTATTTGATTTTAAAGCAACATTGAATCATAATAGTTATTCATAATAGACATGCCATATATTAATCAATTACAATCAAAATTGCGATTCCATCTCAAAATTAAAAGAAAATTTGAACACCTTTAAAAATATTACTAAAACTGAAGTTTAAATTCTATATGCATTTCAATTTAAAATATTGTAGCATAATTATTGTCTTTTGACAACAAAGGAATGTTAGATATGACTTCAATTCGCAAATTTTGACCATCGTCAATACTTTCTTCCTTTGAATATAGAAGAAATTAAAAAGAATAATTATACACGAAATTGAGAGAACAGTTACATAAATAAATTGATTCCGGGACTTCATTCGTTACAATTAGGCTTCGAAGATACTATGTGGCACGTTCGCTCGCCATTTCTACGGAGTCATCATTCTACGGGGCATGTTGGGCAATCGGCCCAACGTGCCCCATGCGAAGTGGCCTAACTTACCCCATGTCGCCATTTTTGTTTCCGATGGGTGTGCGAATTTACTTTCAAAGTATTTCAGTAAGCAAATATGCCCTACAGTAACTATGAACAGTTATCTTTTAGAATTTGTAAAAATGGAAATTGTAATATATAAACATAGAAAAAAAAGATTATTTATTAAGAAGGAAAGTTACTCACCTTGGCAAAAATTAGAAAATTCCAGATAGTTCTTTAGTAGACGCTGCTTCTTCAATGACCTTTACGGGTAAAAAGGAGAGAAGGATGACACATACTTTGCTGGAGTAACAGCGCTATCTATCGGAAAATATTTAAAATATCGCGACTGACCCAACGTGCCCCTATGCCCAACTAGCCCCTGTCTGCCTTATACCTTGGTAACAGAAAGCACAAGAGGACTGAAATGTGGCGGTCGAAGCATTAATTCTTCTTTAATGTCTCTCAAAATATAATTTATTTGCTGCAGCTTGTTGCAGCCATCATTGTTTCCTTGGTGCGAATTCAAGTTCATTGAGATATGATCGAGATTCTAATTTCCATGGTACGAATTCACGTTAATTGAGATATGATGGAGATTCTAATTTCATGGTACGAATTCACGCTCGTTGAGATGTGATCGAGATTGTAATTTAGTGCATTGAATTATTGCTTGCGTGACGCATAATTTATATCACTGGAGAATGAACTACGGCTATTCAAGTTTGGAATCCTCTGCAAATAACACTTTAGGAAAAAGTACGCGACATTAAAACTGTTACATTTGGTGTGAATGTACCGAAACTTGGATATACTCTGATCCAAAATTAAATTGAAAATAATATTTTCATTATTTTATATTATATCTTTGTTATCATTTATTTTATATGATAGAGCATCCATGTTTCATTTCTGAGACAAGTGATGGGCTGTTGGGCATAGCGCACGGACTCAGGATTCCCAAACTCTTGCATCTGGCATTAATTACACAAGTCCACAAAATTTAACTTTTTGCCTGGGATTTTCATAACTTTATGTAAATTATATAATATTTGTAATGCTGATTACGATAATAATATCCATTTTTTGTATCACGTAAAGAGATTTTATAATTGCAAAATTAAAAATTACGAATTTGAGACATTTTTACAATTTCCCGTATACAAAATTTACAATACGTATATTCATTATTTTACTAAAAATTACTTCAGAAAACCAAATATAATTCATATATATATCTATGAAGAAATTATTAAAAACTTTTACCAACTCATTTTTCTTTTTCTTCGGAGGAATGAATATCTCTTTAAATTTTGAAAACTGGTTCATTGTTTCTTTTTAAGCTCAACATGTTTATATCCCAGTGACATTGTTAAAGTTTCCCATGCATTTTATATCTTGGTTAAATCCTCACGGTTAATTATCACGCATTTCCGCTCCTTTTAAGCTTCTCTTGTTATATTCGACGATCTCTACTGAGATGGGTCAAAATCAGTGGCGGAAATTAAATTAGCAATAAGACCAAGAATATCTATACAGTGCTTATGTGATTCTTCTTGTGGAAAAACCTGATAAATTCATTATCGCGATTTCTGTAACAAGAAATTGTGTTTATGTAGCTGGTAAATTTTTATTTTCATGTTGTGATCCGAAAACTTGAGCACATCTGTTTGAATTATTCAATCTGCGCATTATATTGCTGAATTCACTTTATGTAAATTTTGTGCTTCATTATTTGTTTCTGGAATTGCGTATAAGTACAGTTTTAAATTATAGTTTTACTGCTTTCAGCGTGGAATTGTAATTTATACAATACACTAAACGTCTACAATGCAGAACTCTCACGCGTCACCCTTCAGAGTTTGCATAGAGCGCCACCTATCCATTTTCAATCATGCTTTCCTATGCGATTTTCATTCCTGTCGATAACCACTCCAGCAAATTTGCAAGGCGAGTTACAGGACAACATGTAGAGCTTAGCAATCAGGATCTCCAATAATTAGATGCGCCGATTTCCCGCAATATTAATATTTATTTCACCACTGTATAGAGAATATATATAGAGTATTTTATATAGAGAATTTTAAAACTTTATAGGTGGTAACTACGGAAATCCTTTGCTTGCTGCGTGCGCATTAATGGAGAGCAATGAGTCTTATCAGCGCAGTTACCTTTGCAATCTAATGCTTATGAAAATCAGGAAATCTTTTATGGTACCTGTTTGTTTTGAAATCTGAAAATCACGAAATCTCTTTGAAACTATAAAATGAACTCAAATGTTGGAAACAGAATTTAATACATAAAGTGATGAAAATAATTATAAATATATATTTTTTCTTTTCCCTCCCTGACATTTGACTATGGTTACAAATTACAAGATTCGTTAGAAAAAAGATATCATGTTTCTTCAAATTAATCATTTAATAAAGCTTCACTTCTGGAACCTTTGCTTTGAAAAGAGCTTTCCGAAATACACTGTCGAAGACCCTCTTTTCCATTTTTATATATATGTTCGCATATCTTTATTGGTGATAATGAATATGTTAACGACTGATAACCGAAATAAATTTGATCGAAATTCTAAAATCGACTTTGGGTGGCTAAAGTTTCAGTGTCCCTTGAAATTATACTTTTGTTGAAGAAAAGGAAAAGTGCACTCTTCCCTTTTGAAGTCA
>BGPR01002519.1:39293-64371 GCA_013235015.1 Araneus ventricosus | reverse complement strand
CCTCCGAAGCCGTGTTCCTACAGAGAGGACACCCCTTTTCAAAGCCGTATTCCTACAAAATTCAAGTTCCTCCGAGCCGGGGATCGAACCCACGTTCGAAGGCAAACGCAATAACCACTACACCGGACGGGGCTACACACGATGGGACAGATGGTTCATAAAAAGCTTATCTACGTGAATTTTGCAGGAATAGTTTGCGAAACAGTTTGCGAGGAAATGCTTTCGCGGTCTTGTCGCTCAAACCTTGTCGCTGAGGTAGTTCATAAAATGCTATCCTATGTAAACCTTGCGGCAATGGTTTCCGAAACGGTTTGCGCGGAAATGCTTTCGCGGACAGCGAGATGTAAAGTGAAATGGCAACATTTCCGCAATCTTCTTTGCTATCTGGGCGAAGGCGACATACATAAATAATGAGAAAAGTGTACAATAAAATAAAAATAGAAGAGTCATAAGTTGCCGGAATTCCGTGCCAGTCTGGGTGGATGCGTTCTCAATGATGTTCCTCTACAATGAGATTGTTCTCATCACACATGAAGCGCATTAGGAGTCGAAGTCGGGTTCTTGACAAGTTATTCGTGAGAATGTTCTTCAACCACTATAATTTATTTTTGCACTGTAGGAGTTTGGAAATGCCAGGAGAGGGTTAGCGGACATTTTGTGGCATAGTGCATTGGATCTCCTTTTTTTCCAAAATGCAAAGGAAATAGAGGAAATCAGTAGCATTCGCAAATTTTTTAATCAAAATTAATGAATATATAAAAAAATGCTTGTATGAAGTTCCTTAACTATTAAAAGAGTTTTACAAATTCTTAATACGTGATAGCAATTTCGGTATTATATTTATTACTTCAAATAAGCAATCTTTTAAAACCGCGTCGAAAGAAACAAGTCATGATTTAATATTTAGTCTTCATTATCCGAGTTTTCGATTATCCGAGATTATTACTGTAAGAATCAGTTCGGAAAATCGAGGTTCTTTTGTATCTGCCTCACTGCTTAAAAAATGCTGCTAAAAATGATATTAACTGCTTTAAAAAATTATATTCACTGCTTTAAAAAATGATATTCACTGCTTGAGAAATGATATTAACTGCTTTAAAAAATGATATTCACTACTTGATAAATGATAAAATAAAAAGTACTCACATGCGTAATACCAAATATTAGAAAACTTAGCAGAATCAAAGAATGTTTTTGCAAATACCACATTTCGATGACGGTACGCTAACTGCGAGGGTCTTTGCAGTAATAATAATGAGCAACATCGAAAAGTTCTTTGAGCTAAAACTTTTTGGAAAATGAATAATGAAGTAAGAAAGAAGATTTACAAACAGTCAATAATTAGCGAAAAAAGGAATCTTTTCGATAAGAAACGTTTTGCAATCCAATCCGGGTGCCAGTCACGGAACATATTTCGTGATTATCTTTTCGTGATTATCTTAATATTTTGAAATCGCTTGAGTTGAAATTCTTAAGCTATTTCTGGCGAACATTTCGCAAACAAATGCAGAAATAATTGTTTTTTCAGGATAACTACGTGACATAACAATTTTTTTTTTAAATTCTTGTAGGAGATAGATTAAAGTACAGTATCGTTTGATAGTTTTGATTTACTTTTGGTGTGTTTGATTAAAGCTCAAAATATTTATTTCGAAATCTTTAAATTGCGCTTTTCAATTTAATTGCTTACATAATAAAAAAAGCACAACTTATTTTAGTTTCGAAAAAAAGAAATTGATGGATAGAAAAACACCAGGTATTATGGGCCACTTAAGGGAAATTTAATATAAATTTATTTTTTTAGTTCGAATGAGCTTGTAACTCTTCAAAATACTTTTTGAACACTTTTCTTCATGTTCATTATATTAAACAAATTTATCTAAGCTATGCAAATTAAAGATGAAAACTAATTTTTACGTCGATAGTTGACACAACGTCTATAATAAAAACGAATAAATTTTTTGCTTACAAGTGGATATATTCTGATTCGAGAGCCAAATTACAATAAAAGAAAGAAATTTTCTTACATTTCCATCGTTATCGTATTAGACATTTAATCTTAGTTAATGCTTATTTAATTATTTTTTTCTTTGCAGTGTACTTCTAATAATCGTCGGATGCAGCCTTTTCAGACAATTTTTTCAAAAATACTTGAAATTGAAGTTTGTTTAATTTAGTTATATAGAGTCCCGTTTTGAAGCAACACAAGGACTATTTTGGGACGCACCTTGTAATTTTGAACTCTCCTTTGGAAACTTCGGCCACATAAGCGGGAACACGTTTGATCATTGCACATGATTTAACACCTGAGCATGTACCCCTCTCCAAGCTATGATGCACCAGCTGGAGATCTGATCACTGCGAGTGATTTGAGTGCAAAGGCCATACACAGCGGGGTTTTGGTGAAATAGGGTATCGAGCCTGGAGCCCTCCCACCCCAGGGCCTTGCCTTGCCACTAGGCCACCACGCCCCCTCTTGAAGTTGCAAGTTTCATGGCAAAGCAAATCACTCTCCTCGACCCAGGCTTCTTCTTGAACTTACGCATTTCTTCGTACGAAAGTATGTTTTGCCTATTGGCTACTACCTGACCGACATTATGGTAATGGCTAAAGTCTTTAAAGGCAGCATAATGAAACTTTCACGCCATAATCTAATTAAAAGAAGCTAAATAAAAACGCTTTGCTCGCATAACCCCTACTACCCGACCGACATTGAAAAGAAACAAGGTGACGTCTAAAGTCATTTAAAGGCAGCAAGATGCAACCTTCACGCCATAATCTAATTAAAATAACCTGAGTAAAAACAGTAGTTTCATAATTTTATTCTTACCGTGAAAGTGCAAATTATACGAAGCAACCAATTATAGGGTCATAAACAAAAAAATTTCATGAGGAGCAAAACAGAGCAGTTATGTCACCCAGGTGCATGCACATGGCAGACTGGTGCTATGGCACTTACAAGCAATCTCTGAAATCACATCACAATCGATTCAAAATGTGTACTTTTCGCAGCACAGTGATGGCGAATGCGAATAATTCAATTTTCAAACACCTTCTGCAGCGGATCAACATAGTTGGACGCGGATGCCACACATATAATTTCTTCAAGCTCATCCAGTGTTGCAGGATTGTTCCGGGAAACGGCATCTTTCAGTGTGTCGCACAAGAAGTAGTGTCAAGGGGTAAAATTGGAAGCCAATCCATACCTGTTTCAGTAAATGTTAAATATTTCGAAGCATTGACTCCATTCTCGAAGTATTCCAAAACGAAGACAAATCCCATTTGGTCACAGTGTGGTCGGGTCTCATCTTGCATAAACCACGGAGTGTCTGGTCAATCTATTAACTCTTGTAATGTGGCTACAAATTGCTCTAAAACCAGAACGCTCCTTCACGTTTCAATAGCGGATGTGTCCGAAGACTGATCACTCTATTCTTCTGTTGGCATTAGAATTAAATTCTTCTCAACTTCAAGATAAACGGGATGACGCCATCTCGCACAGTGGGAAAAGGTAAATAAGCTGTTGACAGCAATATGTGACGTCATCGGACGAGCAGGCAATCGGATTTTCTTTCTGTAGTTTCCAGTATGCGGAATGGCATCGGTAATATGCAAATCGCCCAGAAAAGGGTGTTAATAAGTGCGTATTCTTTTTCTGTGTTTCAGTCTGCGTCTGTCTGACTGTACGTGTGTACTTTTGCAGTGAGACTGTGAAAGTTTCATAGTTTGTGCATAATGTTTTTCATCTGTATATATCATCAATAAATGTCTGTCTTCGTAATGTCTGTTGTGTTCTGAAAAGTCTTCCACACCAATGCCTTTAAGATTCCACTGACGCAATTAATGGCTACTCTGCAAAACCTTTAACGTCATTTGACGATCAAAAGGCCATCAGCTTCAAAGCACTCTTTTGACTTCGACTACAGAATAGAGCGCCACTTTTCGGCAACATATGAAACTAATTTTTCAACTTTTTATCAGATTTTTACGGCTTTCAAAATAACCATACCACTGGTTACAATCTTCTATCGATCGTTGCCGGGTTATTTAATTTTAAAATGAGGGAGTCCTTTGTGGAAGACCCTGCAGAAGGATTGCTGCAGACTCCCGCATACAACGCATTTGCAAAGTAAATCATTTCTCGTTTCATCATGGAGATTTTTTAACTAGGCCGGATACTCGAGAGTGTTTTGTATTTTCTAAGCAAATAATGTACAATAAAATGCGTGCGTCGCCTAGTGGCAGAAAATTAACTAAATTTTTAAAGTTTCGACATATTAAAATGGTCTTGAAATTGCACATGCCCATAGAAAGCTCATCTAATACCTTTCTATTCTAGTTAAAATTGAAGATAAAATTTGAATCCCTTTTCATTTTGCAGATTAGGAGACCCGATCTTCTTTAGAGGACGACTGATGCCATAATTCTTCAGCTGTAGCTTTTCAGCTTTCAGTAGTATCTGATCTATCAGCTAAAGGAGATACCGAAAATAATGGAAAGCAAAATAAAAGTAATGTTTTGAAACATTTTCTTCTGATGCGTGCTTACGAAAATTACATTAAAAGTCTCTATATTTAATTTTTTCCTTCTATAATTACATTTAATATTTACCAATTTTCTGTAGTACACAACTGTATTACAGTTCATCTTACAAAGACGATCGTATGAGCCTGCTTGCAACAAAATCTGCCTCAGCTACAACGTTTATCAGATGCTGAACGAGATAAGCTTTAATCGCGAACATTATTTGCTTAAAAAGCACTTCACCGAAGCAAAAATGTGTACACTTCCAAATTCTTCTAAATATTTAATAAATGCCATTCGTTAAGTATAAAATTTAAAAAAAATCATTTAGGTTTAATGGTTCACTCGTGTATAAGGACTGCAGAAAAATCAACGTATTTAGTGCATAAAGACTAACCTATATATTTAAAATA
Organism: Araneus ventricosus; assembly: GCA_013235015.1. NCBI lineage: Eukaryota > Metazoa > Arthropoda > Arachnida > Araneae > Araneidae > Araneus > Araneus ventricosus. The sequence continues at coordinate 59,434 of BGPR01002519.1, read as the reverse complement.
ATTTGGGTAAAACATCATTCACCGAATCCGCCAGCTTAAACCACTCAACCGATTTTGACAATTTGTTTTCCATTTGAAAGGTTATGACGTCTAGATATGTCATAAAGGGTCGCCTGCTCCAGACCCCTTCATTTTCGAACGAAATCGAAAAAACTCTTTCCCACTGTACATTCTCTATGGGGAAAACCTTCGGACAGTTCGCCAGCAACAATTACCCGACGGATTTCGACATTTTTTTTAATTGAAAGGTTATGAGGTCTAGACATGTCATCATGGGTCGCTTACCCCCACCCCACCCCATGTTTGAACGAAATAGAAGAAAAAAACACTTCTCCACCATACATTCTCTATATGTTTTTATCGATTTTGTCCAAACATGGGGCTTGGTGGAGGACAGACGACCTTTGATGGCATATCTAGACGTCATAAGCTTTCATATGAAATAAAAATTGTCGAAATCTGTCGTGTGGTTGTTGCTGGTGGATTGTCCAAAGGTCTTTTCCCCATAAAAAATTATTCACCGCGTCCGCTAGCCTCAACCACTCGACCGATTTTGACAATTTTTGTTTCAAATAAAAAGTTATGACGCCTAGATATGTTATCAAGGTTGCCTGACCCAATATCCCCCATTTCCGAGCGAAATTGAAAAACCTCTTTTCTACTGTGCATTCTAGCCTTTGGACAGTTCTCCAACAACAACAACCCGACGGATTTTGACATTTTATTTTCATTGAAAGGTTATGACGTCTAGATATGTCATGATGGGTCTCCTGCCCCATTTACCCCCATTTTTGAACGAAATAGAAAAAACACTTCTCCACCATAAATATATTCTTATTCTATATGTTTTTCGATTTCGTCCAAAAATGGAGGTTGGTGGGGGGCAGACGACCTTTGATGACATATCTAGATGTCATAAGCTTTCATATGGAAAAAAAGTGGCGAAATCAGTCGGGTGGTGGTTGCTGTCCAAGGATTTTTCCCCATAGAGAATGTACAGTAGGAAAGAGTTTTTTCGATTTCGTTCGAAAATGGGGTGGGTCCAGGCGACCCTTGGTGATATATCTAGACGTCATAAGCTTTCAAATAAATTAAAAATGATCGAAATCGGTTAGGTGGTTGGGGCTGGGGAATCTCTGAGGTTTTCACAATATTATTTTAAATATATAGATACCAACAGTTCCATCATATTGGCGTGTCAAAAATATTGCAAAAGACCTATTTGAAGTGATGGAAACTGTTCAGTTAGGTCGATTTCATTCTGTATTTATGGCTATGAAGTCTTTTATGCCGAAATTCGTGACAATTTTATACAAAATATTACAACTAGATGAGGTGTATTGAAAGATTTTACAATTTTAAAGGAATCTGCTTTCTACGAAGAATATGGAATCTACTAAGGTTTTATGGTTTGTTCTACTGATATTCATGCTGAACTCAGAAAAGTAATGGCATCACTCACAATTCGTAGAAGCTGCCTTCTTCACTCGGCACCAACCACTAGACTGACCTTTGTTCCCTCCGGACTAGCTCAAAGCGACAATGGCGATTAATGTCTATTGTTCGAAACCTGGCTTATTTGCAATAATGTGTATATCTCTTTGCTCAAGTGTTTAAATATTATTCTAAATAACTATAAATATCAGTCCCAGGAAATAAAAAATAAATTGGCACAATCGAAGACATTAATTGAAAATAATGCCACTTATCTTTCAGCAAAAGCAATGAACGGAGATTATTCTCTGGCTCTTACGAGAGGGCGGCTGAGAAGTGAGCATAATTTGGATTTCAAATTAGCCTATTTTGATAAGTTAGACGACGTCAATATTCAGTCGAATTTATTACAACCATTTTGTTTTTCCGTGCCTAATGATCTGATTAGTACTTTTCCTTCTCGCATACATTGCACGTGTCTGTCTGAGGTCGAAAAATCAGCCGTCACTCATGAGAGCCAGGAAATAAGAACATTTGAGGGTAAAAAATCTAGAAGTTAGAACACGCTCTTATTAAAACCGCGCCAAGTAAGATGGCTGCTAATGAAATACAGTCGTGCATAATCCGACATAATGGCGACGAAATCTAGTATGTTCCAACTTCTAGATACAAACCCAATTGAGTTCATGAACTTCATGTGCACATTAGTATAAACTTTTCATAGAAGAATACAATGATAATAGCTTAACTTGATAGGATTACAACTCTGATCAAATCTTAACAATATTGTCGAAAGTAGGCTCGACACAGCTTGTCATTTATTCTATACTAGCCGCCTTTGGCAACCAGCTTGTTCGCCCGAAACGTAATTTTAAACTTCAGATTGTGATAGATATTTAACAGATGTTCTTTTAGTGGCCTTGCACCTGTTTTGTTCATTTTCTAAATAAATGTCCCTAATGAAGTCAAATATCTGACCATGCCATATAGCATCTAATTGCAAGTTGCCGGCGCCGTCTTCACATTTTTTTTATATCTCTCGCAAAATAAGGATTCGATTTCAACATTAAAATGGCGCAGCACATTTTATGACCAGCGGCATGTTAGCCGAATTAAAACATACTGAAAAAAGATTGAAAACATATCAACCATAATCATTCAGCTTATTGAATATATTCCCTTATATACGTAATATCTCAGAGAGCTTGATTTACACGCGCTGCACAGCTGGACGTCGTTTGATCATTGCGTATGATTTTAAGTGCAACAGGCCCCACATACGGCGGGATTTTGATGGAATGGGGTTTCGAGCCTGGAGCCCTCCCGCCCAAGGCCTTCGCATTACCACTATAGGCCACCACGCCCCCTCTTGAAGTTGCAAGTTTCATGGCATCCGCATATCACTCTCCTCGACCCAGGCTTCTTCTTGAACTTACGCATTTCTTCGTACGAAAGTATGTTTTGCTCGCATGGCCCATACAACCTGACCGACATTAAAAAGAAAAACATGGTGATGGAGAAAGTCTTTAAAGACAGCAAGATGAACCTTTCATGCCATAATGCAATTAAAGTAAGCTAAATAAAAACACTTGTAGATGAAAAATAATAATGCGGAAAAACGACACTTGTCAGAACGAATATGAAAAGAGGCATAATTAAGAAATGTGGGTGTGAGTTTATTAGTGAGAGTTGCATGATTAAGCAGCATGACATGCATTTGAAAAAATGACTTGGATAGAAACAATAGCAGTGCATGTAACTTACTTTTCCGCAACACTTGAGTATCTATCTTTACATCACTTTACCAAAAAACATACCTCAAAGCCGTGTTAAAGTGTTAATGTTCTCCGTATCATCATTCTATTACAAAACAGAAAAGGCAGCTAAAGACAATTACTGGATTATTCTTTTTTAAAAATATGCAGAAATTTGGCAGGCAATATATATTTCTTAGAGGTATTGATTGTCATTACTCATTCAAATTTTGATTGCAGGAGTATCAATTAATGGTTCTGAGCTACTTTACTTCCTGCTGAACGGTGTTTGAATCATTTATCATGTCTGGGAAAGAACCCGATGTTTTGTCATCATGTTACTCATTTTTGTACAGGATTTTCAGTTATATGTTAGAGAAGTATAAAACTCTATGTTATATTAAGAAATATGTTATAGAAACAAACTTAATAAAAGGGACATTAATTGAAATATAACACTTAATTCACATTCTAGTTAGTTTAGAAATACAGTGAAACCTCTCTGAGCGGCCACTCATCCGTTCCAAGGAAAATTGGCCGCTCAGAGGGGGTGGCCGCTCTGAAGGGTTTTCGTTAAAATCACAAGATAATTGCTAAAATACATAATATAAACAAGTCTGACACATATTTCTTATTTAAAATGAAGTTTGAGACTTATCTAAAGAGATAATAGTACTTTAATTAATAATTTTTTACATTTTTTGAAAAAAGGATACAATTTTTTATTTTTTACCCTTCTCGGGAAAAAACCATTTTTTTTAAGTTCGTTTTTCAGTTTAAAAAGTAAATCTCTAGTCGATGCGTTTGTTAATGGGATGGGAGAACCCACCCGGCGGCCGTTGCTAGGGGTTATTTTAACATTAGGTCTATGGGCCGAAAAATCCGTGCCACGAAAAATTGGCCGTTAAGAGGGGTGGCCGCTATGTAGGGGTGGCCGTTCGAAGAGGTTTCACTGTACTAATGAGAAAAATTGTTTCATTCTAATTTAAAAAATAAGGATAAAATGTTGTAACATCTTCAGATGACATCCGTTTTGAATTGTTTCATCTTAATAGAATTGCTTTTTATGTTTTGATCTTATTTGAAGCTATTTGTAACCAAAGTTATATGCACAAATATTTATATCTTTGGAATATCTTAGAATTATAGGTACTTCATGAATAAATCGTTTTTTATAATATCTCCCTCTATTTCACATCCATTTTTATGGTGATTCTTTTATTTGGTATTTGTTTATGCTTTCTACACAGATCTATCTACTTATGCAAATTACAAATTTAAAAATATCAATAGTTTGAAAGGAATTGGCTGCAATTAATTAATTAGCAAGTTACCATTATCTTGCCACCAATCATAGTTGAGTTTTAATTAAACAAAAGTTTAGGCGAAATGATTTAATAACTTGTAGCTTATTAACAACAAGTCATTAAAATACACGTAATTAAAAATAATCGTACACGTATTATTAAAAATAAACGTAAATTACATCAGAGTGGTGGTTTTTGACCAAATGAAATGAAAATGCAACCATTCCTTATTTCGTTTAATACCACTATTTTTCAAATTTATATCTTATTAAAATGTTAATAAGGTTGTACGCGTTTGCATTTCTTTGTGTTGGTTTCGAATTTCTTTATAAATTGCTGCTCTTATGTCAAAAAATGTAAGAGTGGCATAAGCAAGAGAACAAAAGATATGAACCACAGAGAAGGACTCTTTCTCTGTGGTATCCACTTGCCTGATTTGAAACATTTCAATCATGTGTTTGAAAGGCGATTGCAGTGCCGACGACGGTTAGGATAGCAACTCATTGCCTATAAACTCCCAATTTTAAATCATAACATTATATATTTATTTCCTATAATATCTCTTGTGTTCAGCTGTCTTATTTAATTATCCAGCAGATTATTCAAGATTTCTTCAAATTAGAACTTGAAAATTTAATTCATGTTAAAACCTTTTATGAAATATTCTTTAAGTAAATGAAAAAATTCGAACTACTATATCATAAAATCTTAATATAAATAAAAGTCATTGTGGGTATGTATGTGGTTGGCTATGTTCCACATCTCCTCCTAAACCAATGGACGGTTTTCAACCAAATTTTGTACACTTATCATTTAAGACAAGGAGAAGACACTTATGAACTTTTCTAAGTCACAAAAGTTAATTAAACAGGCAGTTAATTAGAAATTAACCGAACCCGTTTTTCCGCCGTAACTTCGGAGAAAATTGTCCGACAAAAAATATTTTTATACCATCTTAAAGTTCAAATTTTTACCTTTTTGATGATACCAATTTTATTTCTGTGACATTTTCCCTTCGATTGTTATTAATTTTTAAAAGTTCCATAATTTTTAAAAACGTGCAGACGATTTTGAAATAACGAAGATTTATAGCTACTCCGTTGCTAGGCAACGGTTAGACTTTGAACTAATTCACCTTTTTTCCTGTGTGTTTAAGTGTGTCTGTCTGTTTGTTACGCATTTACGGCAAAACTACCAAGCCGATTTGGATGAAAATTGGCAGAGTTGTAGCTTGAAACCCAGGAACGGACATAGGGTAGGTGACATCATGTTATTATTCATTATTTTATTATTCATTAATTCATTATTTTTGATTACAGATAACAATTAAATAATTAACAAGCGATTTGCGATGAAGATTACTACTTTATTTTTCAATCAACTGTCACGTGATCCTTAAGGAATGCGTAAACAAAATGAAATGTCACGTGATCCTTCAGAAAAGTGCAAGCATTTAAAATAACTTATTTTTAAAGTCAAGCATCACGTGACCTTCCTGAGAAAAGAAATTAATAATTAATTTGTGGAATAATAACTGAAAAATAGAGGCCAGGACAGAAAACCAATGATAGATATGATATAGTTTCAAGAGTTTTTGGATTAAAATTTAAAAACTAAAGTTAGTTATAACTAAAGGAAAATATTGTTCAATGTTTACTTAAAATAAGAGCCTAATTTAGGGGATAGCTTGTGAAAATAATTCTTTATCCCTCTTTTTATCGACATCCAAGATTTGTTTGGCTGTTTAATTTGTAACCAAACGATTTGGATAACCACTGGCGGTTAAATTCTAAACCAAACGATTTAGCTAATTGCAATAGTTCCATTTCGAATTTTAATGCTTTAAGAGCTTTTTTAACCGATTTAAAAAGAAAGGATTGCATAAACCCAATGAACACGGAATTCAACGCTTTGTTTACTAAAGAAAGAACTGATTCGAACTTGGCGCTTGATGCAGTTGCCAAATAGATTTGGCGATTGCTAGAGATTCAAACAGTGTATTAAACTGGGACTTTTTTTAAATTGTTCACAGTACAGAGGAACTGATAAGCAAGGTTTGTCCTTCCCTATATGCTAATAAGAGTAATAGAGACTGTTTATTGATTGGGTAATTTTGGCACTGACTAATTTACGTCAGATAAATAAAAAAAATGCTTCACAAATGGAGGGATGTATTACAGAATATCTATCTATAGATACGGTAATGGGCAATTACAAGTAAAATCATATCCTGTAGAGTTCTTCAACCCCATAGAATTTTCAGGGATACCTTCCGACAAGCTGAAATTAAAATTCAGTGTGCCATAACTATTCATACGTAACCTCGATGTACCGAGACTGCGCAATGGCACACGGTTTCAAACTACACACTTAGAACCAAAAGTCGTACTAACTGCTGATATGACTGGCGTAGCGAGAGGTGAGAGTGCTAAATTCTACGCATTCCGATAATACCGAAGGATTTACCATCCCAGTTCAAAAGGTAACAATTCCCTTTAAAATTAGCATTTGCCAGGCTCAGGGTCAGACACTCAAAGGGGCAGGCGTACAATTGGAAAAAACATATTTTTTCCGTTGATAACTATGTGTGGCATGTTCGCGTGTGTCCAGCCCACTAAACCTCTACATTGGTGCAAAAAACGCGAAACAAAAAACGTCGTATACAAAAGTGTGTTATCATATATAAGCGATTTATCTAACTATAACAGCAGACACATGTACAGTACACTCCTGTTAGTCATCCAGTTATGTATTATCAACCATCAGAACTTTTTACATATAACTTTTCATTGTTGCAATTCATTTCAAACCGTTTTCATTGTTTAAACAAATATTTAATTGCTTGTTTCTCTACCATTGTTGGAAGCTAGGAAAATATCGTGCTGGATTTTACTTTCTTCTTTTATTTGATCAATTTTTCTGTGGAATCTGTAAGGGAAGTTCTCAAGATAGTTAGTATATAATGAACTAATCCAGTAAACTGAAAGATTATCGTTGCTGTGTTTATTTTCCCGAAGCATGTAATGTGATATATCGCTGTCTGATAAACACCGGTCATTTAATATCATACGCCGTGTTTACATTTTATAGAAGCTTTTAGGATAGAAAATGCGTTATTTTTTAAATGCGTTGGGCTGAGGTGATGTAAAAGAGAAATTCTATTATCGCTGGAAGTTGTGTTTCAAATTTCACTTCACAATCCTAAGGTTTAAAATCATTAATATGCAAGAGTTCGAATTAAATTTTAGGTCTTCAACAGAGTACGTACTATTATCTTATAGACTTGACTGTAATAATAATGCTGATTAACACTCTGGTACACATATCTACTCTATTAAAATTCGAAGGTAAACAAACGTATGTATGTATGTCCTTCTATCTTCTCACGAACCGCCGAACGGAGAAGCGCGTGGAAAGTACCAAAAGATGGGGAATAATCCAGGGAAGCCGTTTCGGCCATTTATATTCCGAAATTTTAATTAGTGAAAAAGATATTAATTAAAAACTAATTGACAACAATGCTTTTCATTGTTTCGGATACTTTATAACAATACTTTTCATTGTTACAGCGCAATTCAAAATTTATTTTATTGTTGAAGTCGTTTACTTTAAAGAACATTGTTACAACAACAATAAAAAAGTGACGCTGACAGAAATAAAAAAATGTAGGGTTGAAAGTGTACTAATTCTTTTTTAATCCCGTGATATAACGTCCAACAAAATCATTTTAACGAAATTAAAAGGGGTGTATTATTTCTGTAAAGTTATGTGCCGAAAGATATAGATTAGTTATGTTAATGATTTTAATCAGTATTCATTGATTTGATAATATTTTAAATATTTGTGGAAGCTTCAATTTTAAGCTGATATTTGGAAGTTACTATTTTTGCTTTGTTCCATTCTCGCTTTTTCCGATGTCTAAAAGAAAAAGAGGAATTACATGGGATGCTGCCAGTAAACGGGAGGCAATTAGAAAACGTGAAAGGAGAGTTGTTGAAACTGAAGAAGAAAGAAGCTGCCGATTGTCAACTATGGCACAACGTAGCCAGCAGAGAAGAGTCGAAGAAACAGAAGAACAAAGAAATAGCCGATTGGCAATAATGGCACAACGTGGCCAGGAGAGAAGAACCGAAGGAACAGACGAACAAAGAAATAACCGATTGTCAGCCATGCTACAACATGCAAGAGATGTTATGAAGGACATGTTATTGAAGGACAAAATCACCATCAGATACAAACTTTTTATGCAGCTAGAACTGTTCTGAACTGAAGAACACAACTGTGGAGAAATGGACAATCTCTGTCTGAAATGCGGAGGGTTGTATTTCCAGGATGAAAAGAATACCAGAGGAATTTACACTCATTGTTGTCATAATGGAAATATAATTGAGCAGGCTTCAGTTTATCCAGTGGAAATGAAAGGATTGATGGATGGCTCCGATGAATTATCAGTGCATTTCAAAAATAACATAAGGTCGTACTAGTGCTTCAATGGGTGCACAGATTGTACCGTCTACAGGGAGAGGAGCGTATTGCTCCAGAATTCATGGCCAAATTTATCACAGGAGCTCTCATCTACACCCAGCTGAAGCAGGAGGTGAAAACACTAATACAATACACTTCAACAATATTATAACACACATTAGGCATGTGTCGCGTGACCTCAGGTATTATTCGATTTTGCCCGTGCAACGCCGGGCCATACAGCTAGTTTAATATTAAACTTTAAAAGGATTAAAAAGAAGTATAAGAAATATTTTAAAAAAATTAGCTAAAAATTCTATAAATGCCAAAAAAAATTAAAACACTGACATATAGGTGCGCGCTTCGTCTGTATTTTCGCACTACAGACGATGGAAAAAATGAATTAAAAAAGAAGTTGGTTAACAAAGTTCAGAATAATGAATTCATTGGAGTCAATTCACATAAATTCAATATATCACAACAAATTTAGTTGCTTATGCCACCCAACATCTCACTGCTCGTTATAACCTGGGAGTTCAATATGCATCAAAATTTAAATTTTCATCAGAGTACTGTCCTTCCTTCCTTCATTACTTGTATACGGTTAGATTGTCTCGTTCCAGCCTGACGAATTCAAAATGAAACTGCTTACAAAGATGCAATAGTTAGAACCTAATTTAATAGTGATATGTTTTCTTTTCTTTTCGACGTAGACTTACGTCTCTCCATAGTGGTTTAATGGTGTGTCGTGAAGGAAAAAATCATGACGCTTTTCGAGCTAAAGTTAAACGCTTATAGCTCCGCAACCAAATAACATAGGGAGCAAGTTTTAGTTTCATTTAACAGAGAAAGGTAGACATTGAAGAGTACAGAAAGAATTTTAGAATTTGGAATTACGGTTTAGTCACAGTCGAGCGGCAAATTTTATAAAACTCACGAAATATTTTGATGACGTCACAGCGACTGGTGCGCACGCACGCAAACTAAAGCAATTCATTCATCGATCGCGCGAAATATTACTCAAGAATTGTTGAATTACGTTGAATTTCGTGCTAAAGTTAAACGTTTATAGCTCCAAAATAGAACAACATTGAGAAGTTAGTTTTAGCTTCATTTAACAGAGAACGGTGGACATTGAAGATTTCAAAACGAATTTTAGAATTTGGAATTACGGTTTAGTCACAGTCCAGTAGCAAATTTGTTGAAAGTCACGAAGAATTTTACAAAGATAGAGCCATGTAGTCACATTAGACTAAAAGTCACTATAGAGTTTATAGTCGCATATAGCTACTTTAGTCACAGAATGTCGCAGTTGAGTAAGGTAAGTAAGTCTACGCCCCTCAATCCCAGCGGCCGTTTGGCAGAGACAGCCTCCCTTCGATTTTATTCATTGTTTTGATATAGTTCTAAATAGTTTTAAAATTTCACTAGCTGAAAAAATAAGATAATTAACATGTTCTAAGACTTAGTATGCAAATTGTAATGACGCTTACCTTCCAATATATACAATAAAGAAAGGTTAAAATCCTTCCTACTCCGTATAAATCTCTGCACATTTATTCATGATATTCACAAAAAAATTACAAAAATAGTAACTTATATGAACACACAACTCTGATCAAATATGAACAAAATTGTGAAAAGTAGACTCGAAATAGCTTATCATTCGTTTATAAGATTATATAAGCACTATTTGTAGATGCTTTAGGGATCACAATAGGAAAAATAACAATGCGGAGAAGCGGCAGTTGCGAAAAAATATGAAAAGAGGCATAAATAAGCTATACAGTTGTGAGTATTTTAGTGAGGGATGCATAATTAAGCAACATGATATGCATTTGAAATAATGATTTGGAAAGAAACAATAACAGGACATGCAGCATCTTTTTTCCAAACACTCGAGTATTTATCTTTCTTACATATTGCATAAACCCGTACCTCAAAGTCGTGTTAATTTTAATGTGCTCCGTATCGTACTTCTATTATGCAAAAGAAAAAAGCCTCTAAAGACATTTACTGGATTGTTCTCTTTAAAAAAATATACAGCAATTTGGAAGGAAATTTATATCTCTTACAGAGATTGATTGTCGTTATTGATTCAAATATTGATTGCATGAGGATGGGCGGATGATGCTGATACTTCCTACTGAACGGCGGCTTTTCTATCGATTATCACCTCCGACAGAGAGCCCGCTGTTCATTTTTATGTTGCACATTTTTGTACTTGGTTTTTAGTTATATATTAGAGAAATATAAAGCTATATAATATATTGACATTTATATTATAGAAACAAACTTAATAACCGGCCGGCTAATTGTTGAGATATAACACTGTTGTAATTTGTGTCAGATAAATTCATATCCTGGTTAGTTTAGAAATAATAATGAGAAAAATGTTTTTACTTGAGTTTTATAAATCAGGATAAAATGTTGTGACATCCGCAGATAACATTCGATTTGAGTTGTTTTCGTCATAATAGAATTGGTTTTGAGGTTTTTTATAGTTATTTGCAACAAAGTTGTAGAGAAAAAATTATATACACAAACAGCTTTTTTTGATATCTTTGGAATAACAGAGAATTATAGGTACTTCGAGAACATATCAGTATCTTTTTAAAACTTATTTTCGTCAATTTGAGGTCAATTTTTTAAGGTTTATTCTTTTATTTGGTGTTTGTGTTTTTTTACATAGATCTACTTATGCAGATTCGTCGTTAAAAAAAATCATAGTTTGAAAAGAATTGGTTGCAATTAATTAATTAATATATTAACCACTAACTTGCCACCAATCGTAATTGAGTTTTAATTAAATAAAACTTTAGACAAGATGATTTAAATGAGTTGTCACTGATAAACAGCCCTTTCACTTAAATTATATAACAGTTTTTTTTATACAAATGAATTACAATTTTTAACACAAATAATCTTAATTTCGTACTACTACTCTTTTTAAATTTCATATTATTATAAAATTTAATTAACATAAAGAAATGCTGTTTTCGATAATTCCAGGATAGTACTTTATTGAATTGCTGCTCTTACGCCAAAAAGTGTAAGGGTGGCATAAGGAAAAAAAGTACTAAAGATGTCTACTTGCTTTTCATGAGAAATTTCAATCATGTGTTTGAAAAGCGATCGCAGTGCCACTCTACTGTCAGCTCTCAATTTTAAATCTTAACAATATACTTCTGTTTCCCAAAATATATTTTATATTCAGCTAAGCGTATATTAGTTAAGGATCCAGCAGATTATTCAGGACCCCTTCAAATTAGAACTCTCAACTTTAACTCATGTTAAAATCTTTTATGAAATATACTTTAGATAAATGAAAAATTTCTATCTATTATTTCATCAAATGTTACCATTATATCTTGTATATAAAATTTATAACTTTCGTCATTGTTTGGCGATTTCAGAAATATTTTAAATCTATCATCATGTGAAAATATTATGCTGTGTTATACATTATTCCTTTTAAATTTTTAAACCTAATCTTCTAGATATATTCCTTTCTACAAACGCTTGAATTAGAAATTAAAAGTATTCAAAACAAAATAAAACATAGACCGCGTGGTCCAAAAAAGAACTAAGATATCTTCATCGCAGCCTTTTACCCATATCGTACCAAGCATTGAGAAATTTATATTTCTTTATAAAATCTTAAATATGTGTTTCTCTAAGCCTATTTATACACATAAAAACAAAATACTTTCAAAACTTTTATTAGTTTCATCGGTACAGGCTAAAAACAGGACAATAGTACCATCCATTGCTATTCGATTTTATTTTGGTTGAATGGGAGAAACCACCTTAAGCGTAGTCCAGTGGTACGTATTTTGCAGATAATTTTTCATTTTGCTCCACAAGGTTTTAGCAGGCATCTTTTTGTCGATTTTCTGGGTTTTTACAATGCCATGTTTATTTTTAAGCTTTAGAAAATCTTCATTATCATTTTTAACACGCAACTTTCTGCAAGATGGTTTCCTTGAAATAGATATTCACTAATAGGCAACTGTTATATCTCTTCTAAAATCGAGCAAGCTGAGACTATCATCACTAAACAATTGATCGAGCTCCCGTGAAGCAACAAATGCTGTTTCAAACGCATTAGTAAATAAAGTCCAGTCCGTTTCTTTTCTTGAATTCAAGTAAAATAAGCTTCTGCATGACTTTCAAACACGTCGATTTTTATTTTTATTGCAAAATGTATTCACATTGGTACTTTTACCCGTTTTTTCCCGAGTGAAAAATTAACATAGTATTTTAAAATATTAGCACAAAAATTATTTTTAATAGGAAACAAAATTCTAGCACACGAAAATGAGAAAAACTAGGTCTACTTCGTTGAATTTCAAAATACAAGCTGACTTCAAAATCTGTTATTTGAGAATAATTACACCCCTCCCGTATGTCTGGCACATGATACGCACCTATCAGTTTCGCTGTGAGGCGCTAGCATTAGTTGTAGAGTACAGATATTTAAAATAAATGTATTTACTTCAATAATTACGTTTTATAATTATGATTACAATATAAAATAAATTTGGACATATAGAGTACATTTGTAATGTTTCGAAAAAGAATTTGAAATATTGCCTCATAGAACACGCCCTCTTTTCGACAAAATTTGTACAGTAGTCCATTTCACTCCAAAGGCATTTTATGCACCATATCATTCGCAGAGGGCTTCATTTGCTGTAGTGTAACTGCATGCAGTAGTTTCTTGGACGTAATCGGCGATGTTAAGTCTGGCGATCAAGAAATGCGATATGTTATTTTCTGTTGACATCTAGCAAAAATTTTTTAGACTAGTTTCTAACTCTATCCACTACATTCCGTAAAACATTTCATTTTACATGCCGTTTACTTTAAAATAAACAAACAATGTCTTTGATTTTGGATACCAAAAAAAGATACTCTGATATTGTGTATCAGATCAGATCTCTGATTTTTTTTCGGAATACTTGCTGCGCTGAAAGAAGCGATTAGGATTTCGAATATTCCAACCGAAGGCCTTTTGCTCTATATCATTATTTAAAGGTTTGCTACGCGGAAAATAAATAGCTTCTTTCCTTTTAATGCTTATATTCAGAATTATATTGCGCTCCATCTGTTGGAAAGTGAAAATACGAAAATAAAAGTTTAGCATCTGCTTCCTCTCCTCTTTCCCATCAATACTGAAGAATATAATGCGTATTTCAAAAATAATATAATTTCAAATCCAAAATTTCTTTTGTAACTGCTCTGTATTTACTGAACTTTTAGTTGCATCAATATTTAGAAGAATAACGAATTTTATTTCATTTCTGGAACTCATTGAATTTGAATACCAGCTCGATTCATATACGAAAAACAATTGTTCGATTCTTCCCACATCTATGAGTTAGGGTACGCACAGACGCCTCGGTTACGGCGAAGCTGCCGCTGTGAGGCGACACATGACCCCGTGTTCTTTAATGGCGTTGTTCACACTGGCGCGACAAAGTTCTAAAACCGTTCCTTACTCTGCCAATGGGAACGCTCTGGTTTTGGCGGCAAATCGTTGCATGGTACAATAGAAACATGTTACAGTGTTCAGACGTGATATTTTTGAAAGCGGTATTCGACCTAGGTAGATGGCAGCGTGTGAAGCCGAATCTGTTTTTGAAGATAAGTGAAAACTTATAAGTTTTTAGACGATTAAAAACACTCTTTTTTACTTTTACGGTAAATTATATTCTGTATGCACTAATGTTATTAATCTTTAAAACTTTTTTGTAATTAAAGCGAATATGTGTGTGAGAATGTGGATGAGAATGTAAAATCAAGCTACATTTTTTCACGTTTTCGGGATAAACTTTAAAATATTATTGCAGAAATTTTTTTCTCTATATATTAAGATTTAAAACAATCTTTTTAATGTGAATTTTGTTGTCAAGCAATTTTTTTTCTTTAATTTTAACAGATCTCAGCATATATTTTCATGCATAGTTTGCAACAATACAGATCACAACTTGTTGAAAATTATTATCGTTTTAGATCAGTTGAACAATATTTCACATATAACTTTTGAATTGTCTGCGAATTGGCACTTTCTCATTTTCACTAAATAAATATTTATCAGTATGCATGGCCTTTTACTGAATGTTTGTAATTTATTTTTTATTGGTATGTTATTTTGCTACTTAAAATGCTTATCATATATATCAGTAGAATTTTAGTAGAACAAGTGTATAAAAAAAGTTGAATTATGAGTAATTCATGTGTTTAAGCTATTTGATGTATGTTATAAAGTTTCATAGCAATAACTTTCATTGTTGTAGTTGAGTATTTATAATTTATTTTCTATTGTATGTGTGGAATGAATAGTGTGTTTTCATTTTACTACTTAAAATGTTTATCATGCATATCAGTAGAATTTTAGTGGAAAAGAGTGAGTGAATAATGTTGAGATATTTTCATGCAATAGTTTTTAAATTTTGTATGGAAAAACTAAAACAAATTGAAGTTTTTAATTATTGATAGGCGAGTTTGATTTCAATAGATGATTAAATTTAGGCTTTTCAGATTTTTATATGTGAGCAGTTTAGAAATAGAACAATTAGAATTAAATTTTCTTAAAAATTTAAATTATCAGTAATTTATGTGTTTAGGCTATTTGATGCTTGTTATAAAGTTTCATAGTAATAATAATTTTCATTGTTGTATTGGAAGTCAATCCTACCAAAAAATGGCAGCAAAAACCTATTCATTTCAAAATTTAATGAGTTGCATAACTAAATTAAAGTTGTATGTCCAAAATCTCCTATTCCACTTTTTATTCTGTGATTGTTTATTTAACAAAAACAATGTGAAAGCCTCCTCTTCCAATAATGTTTCCATTTTTTAACCTCATCTCTCTCTCGATGATCAGTTCGGTTTACCGCCGAAATGCGAAATATGCAGCGCCACCTGGCAACGACGATTCGCTAAACGCTCCGTGTGAACACCAACAACACGTTTTCAGCTCCTAGTCGAATTCGACGTAGCCGAGCCGTGTGTCCGTAACCCCACTCTTAAATATTAACGACTAGATGGGTCGGGAATACTGAATCATATAATCTACAACCCTTTGTTTACTTTCCTGCTCAGAGCTCAATACTCTAAGCTTCTAAAACGCCTAAATAGCGAAGGACAAAGTCGAAAGATAAATAAATTAACAAAAATTTTATAAAATATGAATTTTTTTAAAAACTGGTAGTGTAAGACATTTTTGCTTTGACTTCAAAGAGTGAATTATTAAGAGCAATTTTACTAAGCTGAAAGCCGAAGACTACCAAAACAAACATTCTGCACCTATTGAGTCGAAGAAAACAGCAACAAAAATATTAGCTTAATTCACAAGGTATTACAGATTTTGGAAAAGGATAAATAGATTGTTAAAAATATTTTTTCTATAACATCTGCTGCTTCTGGTGATACTGTGTATTCTACGGTGGAATCTTAATTGCAGTTATTTTCTCAGTATGCCGGAGGAAATAGTCACCATGTTACAAGAGTGAAATTTTACTAGAGAGCAGTTTCAAAAATCATTGTCTGTACAAAAAAATTGGTTACGATGATTTTAAAGAATAGAACATATCTATCATTCAATGAATTAGTGGTCTATACGTCTGTGCAGTGTGGTGAAAGTACAACAAACTAATAACGTTTCAACAATTTTAAAAGAAATGGACATACTGCGTATACTTCCGGCATACAGACTTAAAATATATTCAAGATAGCATCAATTGTTCTAGACCTCTATATTTTCATGTATACTGTTCTATAAGTTCTTCTGTTTATACACCTCCTGATGGCTTCAGCCTAGGTCATTCCTATGTTGGCCCTGTAGGAAATTGGGCCTTGATAGAGGGGCATTGTGTCAACATAATGTGCTTGGCGAGAACGTCTCTGAAAGGTTGGAAATGCTTTCTGTAACGCTGCAAACCGAAGTCATCCCCGCCCCTTTCTGCCTTCACTCGTTACCTAATCTTCTTACACTTCATTTCAGATAAAGTACGGAACAGTTCAAAAAGTAACTACAAGGTCAATAGATCGACTCTTTGTCAGTCAATGAATAGTTTAAGTTCTGGTCAAATATCATCATTTCAAGGATAGTTCAGATTGCAGTTTCCATTGGATTAATTTCAATACCAATTATTAATTCCGATTACCAGCAAATATACAAGTTTTTAAGAACCAATTATTATTACCTGTATTTTATTTTCTTGTTTTCTCAATTGTTTTCTTACTTTCTTCATCAACAATTTTACAGATTATTAACATATTAGCCGCCTTGATTGTTCGAAGGGAATATTGATTGTGTTTAATTTCATTTAAATCACTTATGGATAACTTGCTTTCTATTTAGTTAAACAGGATAAATGTGATGGAATAGGACAGCATAAAAAATTTTCAGCTCACATGAATTTTATTATCAACATTTGAAGAGAACACTCATTTTTTAAATAACTTCTTACTTTCCGTATACGAAGTATACAAAGAGAATACCGTAATGGTTAAATAATTCGGCTTCGAGGTTCTGAAAAATATCCACATTTTAGATTCACTGAGTTCGGAAAATGAAGCATTTTTGAAACTACGACTATAGTAACAAATAGCCCTCGTGTTGCTTTTGCTTCAAAACGGGACGTTAATATAACTAAAGTAAACGACTATCCTATTTGTGTGCGATTATTTGTCAAAGTTGCAATAGGCTAGATATATACAATTTGCTATGCGGTCTTTACTCCAAAATTGTAGATTTCTATCTATTTTGGATAAAATTCGTCATTAGTAAGTCTGTCGTTGTTTCCGTTCGTTTACGCATATGCAAACGCGATAATTTAAAACCGCATCAATTCGGCGTATGATTTTATTACTGTAATTGTAGGTATGTGTAGCATTTTGCATCAGATCTCTCGAAAGGTTGACTGGCTGATGATCGGTCTATCCGTGCATGGTGAACGTCATAACCCAAAAACGCAGCGGGTTACATTGGTTAATGATATAGTCTAAGACATTGACATCCAAATTGCAGATCTGCACTTATTTTTGAAATAAATAAGTCAATGGTAGACTGTCTGTTTGTCTATCCATTTGTATGTGAACACTTTAACTCAAATACGCAATACGAAAGATAAATAAATTCCGGTGTGATGTTGAAACCATAATTGCAGATTTATATTAAATTTTGGACCCAAAATTAGCTATAGCGAAAAGGTCTGATTATTTCTGATGTCAATGTGAAGAGATCCAGACTGCGTACTTGATTCTCTTCACTATGCTATGAAACTGAATATAAAACGTACTGTATTTTGCAAGTATACGAGGAAGTCTAGGGGAGAACATTCCCGCTGGTTCCACTTGTTTTCTTAAATTTTGTTCTGAATGCTTAGAAATCAAATTAGATGTACGGAAGTTCAATGTATAAAATACAGGTTCCTCTCGCAATGAAATCCATAATTTTTTATCGCTAATTGTATTATTTTAAGTCAAAAATACAAGATAATTTTTATTGGTTATGCCATTGATAAAGATATAACTCAAGAAAAAGAACGCAATAAATAACTATGCAAGTAGAGAAATAAGAGTTTATGCATTTTATATTGACTACCACTATGATAATTTATAATTCTGACATATAAGCTCGGAAAGTGAGCAGCATGTTAAAAGTTTATAATGTTGTTGATGATATGTAAACACTTGTGGTTTGCAGAAATGCTAGCAAGCGATATTCAAGGAAATTAATAGTTCTTTATCGTTTTTCATTAAAAACTATAGATACGCAAAGAAACTAGATGTCAGTGATATTTAAATATCGTCGCTTAACACGCAACACCATCTATCTAAATTTTTTCAAATTTCAACGAGGAAGGAAATACTCAATTTTTCGCAACTAATAACGATTATTTCTGGGTTTTTTCATATCTGGTTACAACTTTCGTCTTATGTTCATATCAGATGTGAAAAAAATCAAATATATTCGTTATTAGTTGCGAAAAATTGAGTTTTTCCTTCCTCGTTGAAATTTGAAAAAATTGAGATAGGCGGTGTTGCGTGTTAAGCGACGATATGCTAACGAAAGTATGTTTCGTAAATACGAAAGAACAGAAATAGGAATTAGAGACAGGAGATACTCGCTTTAAAGATCTATGTCCAAACTTGCTCACGACATGACGTCTGCTACAGGAACAAAATTGTTTAATAATATATTTTGCAGCTAAAACTGATTTTACACGTAACTGTAATTATATGAATTTCATTTGAGTTAAGATGTTAAAAATTTATTTTTAATTGTGTTTAAAAGATGAAAGCGTAGCTCCTTTAAATCTTTCTGAATACAGCTTACTTCTTGTATCTTAATCTCTGAAGTACTTTTGACTGACATTTAAAAGTCTGGTGTTACAATTGCATTGGAAAAGTAACTGTATCTATTTGAAGATAACAAGACTGTGTTTTGTGTTGGCAAATTCAGTTTAATAAAGTTTCAGTTGACACAAACACAGAATCATTGCAATAGTTTTTGCGCGTAGATAGAAGGGGAAAAGTAAAAGTAGATCAGAATGATGCAAAATAGATAAAAAAATTGAATAGATTTTTGGAATTTAGAGTGAAATAAGAAAATAATTGTTAGATATGAAAAAAATTTATGATATCTTTAAGAATCAGCCCGAAGACTAATGATATTTTAAATCAATATTGATGGCATTTTTATGTTTGTGTTTGGTTTTCATTTTTCTCTTAAAATAATGCTTTTTAGATAGCACTGATCTCCTTTGTCTTTTGTTGGGAAATTTCGGGCTAAGAAAAGCTATATTTGGCGTAATGCAAGCTTCTTACAGAAAAAGTTCCCAAATATTTTGAATCCATTTCGAATATATTCCAAATGGACTAGAATTTATTCCTTGTTTGTTTAATTCGATTCTCTCAGAGTTTTTATCTTAGTTTTTTGCTTTGTTTAAATGATTATGATATCTTTAACATATTCTTCTCGATAAGAAATATATTTTCAAAGAATTGAAAAGAAGTTTGATTTTGAAATTATTATTATGAATTCTGGTGCATTGATTTTATGCTTATCTACTCTATGATTTGTTGAAAAATTTATTTAATATTAACTTTTTGTCTATTTTCAACGAAACGAAGCATTTATTAACATCTTGAGAGTATTGACTTCTGA
>BGPR01002519.1:210-39283 GCA_013235015.1 Araneus ventricosus | reverse complement strand
TCTCCACTCAATGTTAAGAACTTCCAGCCGTTTGCGGCACCTCAAAGTTTGATTTTAAAATAATTCAATTAAAATTCAGTAACTGCTGGCACCAAATGTCAACTCTTGTGCAGTCAATGGAATGAAATTTCGAAAAATGTGTTTTTCCGGTATGCTCTTGCACACCTACAGGTCGGATCTTCGGAGGAACTGAAGTCTGAACCTGTAGCCTACGTTTCGAGGATTCGAGACCATCAGAAAGGTGCGGCCTTATTTAAGGGGATGGTTTGCACGCTTGATCTTCCTAGGTGCAAAATATTCTCCATAGCTTAGCAACACATTCTTATCTCATCCAGTGATAAACTTGACATTAGAAAGTCATTCTACAATTCTGTCTCTTTCGTAATTCTAATACCGCTGTGTTCTACGATGATGGCTTAAGTGATTAAAAGATCAAAATTGCAGAGACCAAAATGCCTGAGTTGGAATCCAACGGGAGGAAAAATCTGCGACCATGAATACGGCCAACTTCGTAAGGCGCATGAAATTTATTTTACGTGTAGGAGCGTGATGTACACAAGTCTCCTATTTTTTCTTCCTTTCTTTTCTACAAATGCTTTTTCTGAAAAAAATATAGCAGCTGCAAATTAAATAATAAACATTTAAGAAATGTAAGAAAGAGTAAAAATCATTTTAGACGACTGTTCTTATTATTTTTAAAAAGATTACAAAATTACTATGAAAAATCAACTCATTTTACATATATTTCTTTTAAGGGAGGGTTATTAATTACTTAACCAATGCCCACTATTCCCGTAATTTGTCCGAATCTCATTTTTACTTTCTCGCATACGAAGTATACAAAGAGAAAGTATTGTAATCGTCAAAAAATTCGAACTCGAGATTTTGACGAATCTCCACGTTTTAGACCTCCCTGAGTCCGAAAAACACAATTTTGGAATTATGTCTGATGTCTGTCTGTGTGTGTGTCTGTGTGTATGTCTGTGTGTGTGTCTGTGTGTGTGTCTGTCTGTGAACACGATAACTCGAAAACTATTAGAGCTACGGGGATGAAATTTGGTATGTGGTCTTTGAACATAATTTGTACGTTTCTATCAAATTTTGGACAAAATCCGTCAACGGGAAGTCTGTCTATTTGTATGTCCGCGGTCATGTGAACTCTATAATTCAAAAACTTGAATAGCTAAATGGATAAAATTTGGTACACAGTTTTATCATTATGAATGTAGGTCCGTATAAAAGTTTGGACCAAATCCGTCAAAAAGAGGCTTTCAAATTGCATATTCAATTTCTTTTAATCCGATTCTCATGCGCATGCGTATTGGTAGCAATCTGTTATTGTTGTAAAATTTATTTACAACAATGAATAATGTTTTCAAGCATCAATTGTTAACAATTTTTTTATTGTTGTAAATCAAACCGATCTCATTATTTCAGCAAATCTTTTATTCACGCGCTTTTGCAGTTGTTACGGTTGTGGTAGTATAAATTGTTTTCTTGGGAATTCAATTCCAAAGCAGAATTTTCGCTTTAGTATTCATTGCATTGCCTATTTTATCGCGCCTGCTTCAAAGTAATATTTTTTTTCAAACTTGGCAACAGATATTTGATTTCAGGTTTTTTTTTGTTTGTTTGTTTTACTTTCTCGTATACGAAGTATACAAAGAGAAAGTATTGTAATCGTCAAAAAAACTCGAAGATTTTGTCGAACTCGAGATTTTGACGAATCTCCACTTAGAAAGTATACGAGAAAGTTTAGGGGAGACCACTCCCGCTGGTTTAGATTACGGATGAGCGAAGTCTCATATCTTCTTTTTACTTTCTCGTATACGAAGTATACAAAGAGAAAGTACTGTAATCGTCAAAAAATTTGAACTCGAGATTGTGACGAATCTTCACGTTTTAGACCTCCATGAGTCCGAAAAACACAAATTTGGAATTATGTCTGTCTGTGAACACGATACCTCGAAAACTATTAGACCTACGGGGATGAAATTTGATATGCTATCTTTACACATGATTTGTAGGTTTCTATAAAGTTTTGGACAAAATCCATCTACGGGAAGTCTGTCTGTCTGTCCGCAGTCATGTGAACACTATAACTCAAAAACTTGAATAGCTAGATAGATAAAATTTGGTACACAGTTTTATCATCCTAAATGTAGGTCCGTATCAAAGTTTGGACCAAATCCGTCGAAGTGTTGATGGTCTGTCGAACTGTATAATCGCATACTTGTAAAAATTATACCCTCTAAACCCTTTGGCTTAGGTAAATAAAAATTGGTATGACGGTTGCTAACATTAATTATAGATCTGTGCCTAAATTTCGTTCCAATCGTTTGAAAAAGGCGTTCAAATTGCATATTCAATTGTTTCAATCCGATTCACCATGCGCATGCGTACTGGTAGCAATCACTGTGCACTCAGAAGGATTACGTCACTTCGTCCTTGAGCCGGCAAGAGTGGAATCTAGCAGTTTGCGATAGATTCGTTTTAATCGGTATGCATCTTATTGAATTTGAATTTGATTCTTCACCTAAATATTTCACAATCACTGTAATCTACAATGGAAACTTGCTGATAGTCATTGGATTCTGGGTTACAGTAGGTTCGAATTTTTGTATCCACGCGGGGTGAGGGAAATTGGGGAAGTATACGAAAAAGTTTTGGGGAGATCTCTCCCGCTGGTTAAAGAGGGCAATATGTTTAATGGTTTTCTCTTTCATTTCAACTTTCATTAAATTTATATTATTCAGCCTTAATAAGTAGCCAGCCGTCACTGGCGGCCAGCTGGTTGGTCGGGAGAATTGATAATTTTTATCAGAATTAAGACCTTCTACGAAAATGAATCTTCACAGTTCCCACAACAAATATTTTAAACTTCAAATTCTGATTGATATTTCTGTCATGTAATTTTAAGATTCGGTTTTTCACTGTGCACATGAACTGATAATCATCAGTATAACTGGTTGCAATACATTATTTAATTCTTCTTTATCGTAGCATCGAACAATACTAATAGCCCCGAATCATGGACCGGTCTTCATGGAATGGTCTTCGGTACTCCCGACTATCCTTTTATTCAGAGTCACATGAAAGGACATAGATGCAACAACTGCAGCGATGGTGTATGTTGCTCGCATTCGACTACAGGGGAATTTTGAAATCAGACAGCCCAGATCCATCTACTTTTGTCTGAAAACTGAGAGAAGTGATACAGCGTCTAGTGTCTCCTGGAACGAAATATTATGGTCTACTCACAGTATTTGTCAGCGAAGACCTACATTCCAGTGACCAAGTAGTTCTCCGGACGGAAGCACTCAGAAAAGGGCTCCAGCCTCCTTATGAGGGTCCGTTTCAAGTGATTCATAGGAACGAAAATATTTCAAGATCTTCAAAAATGGGAAAAGGCTCACAGTGAATATTGACCGTGTGAAGACCGCATATGTCTTGCATGACTGTGATTCCACACTCGCCTTCGGGCAAGCCATAATCAGAGTCTACAACATCAGTCAGTCATCAGAGTCCACAAAACTATAGGAGAACCCGCAGACGGACCGCACATCAGAGACACCAGCAAGGGCTACAGAACTTGAAACGGTAACTCTCTCTGAACGACGGGCACGTTTCAATCTTACATATGCTTGAAATATCGCTGTCGCTGGTGTGGGACTATCTGTGGCGGTTCCCGTGGACTTACCATCAGCGAGGAACAAGACAAGATTAAACCGGTTTCCCAAGAGAGAAGGCGAGAGATGGTAGAACGATTCACTTCTGCCCCGGACATCTCACAGCGAACTCTATCTGCGATCTTCAGCGACATAAATTGTTATTTTATGTCGACTATCAAATGTAATTTCTATGTTGTATAACATTGAACGAAATATATTTGCTGCTAAGTTAATTAATCTCCAACATTTTATTTGGATACATGATCAAAGCACAATACATTTCATAAAACCCAACAAGATCTCCGTAAACTATCTTCCTCACTATCAAAAAATTAAACTTGTCTATACTCCATTCCGGTTAAAAGAAGACTAAAGAATATTAAAATGCCGCATCAACTAAGAGAAACTTTGGAAGAAATATTTGCTAATACAGTGAATACAGTATGTCTCGAAAGGATAATCTGGATTTTATTTCTTTATAATTTTAGTATCAGTACGCTTGCAAACATCATATTTTTTAGACACAAAACAGGAAAAAATTGTATCGAAGTCACTCAATATCAATTCTGGCGGTCGCATTCGAAATGTTTTCTTTCTATTATTAGGTCATTAAAATTATTAAAAATTATTATTCATTAAATTTATTACCTTCAGATGTAGTGGTAATTTTTCACGGAGGGTTGGAATTTTCTGTTAAACCATTAATGATGATTTGAAACTAGCCATCTGCAATATATTGTGTCTTTAATTTTAAACCAGAAGCTATAAATTTAGATTAAAGTGAAGTAGCGCCATAGTGACGGACCAGTTTATTATTGTCACCAGAGCAAGAAATCAGGACGATTGATCCAAGATCATTTAGATATATTAAATCACAGGATATTAATTTGTGACAGACTGTAATAACAAAAAGTCAAAAACGTCTTATTAACAGTAGGAAACGTAAGGCGTAGTGAGTCCCAAGTGGTTAGTTTTTTTGTATGTTTTCCTCTACTATTGAATTAATAAAAAAAATTCCAGTCATTCTCGAAAGTTGTTTATTGCTTAAAGAGGAAATTAACTCATTATGTAATTCTTTATTTCGAACACGCACCGAAATACAAAAATGTTAATTCAGAATTGTTGACGTCATTGTGCACCACCATTTATTTTAAAGTTTTTTAATATTTAAAATTTTTAATACCAGCTTAAATCAGCTCTGTTATAGGTTTCTTTACTGGTTTATAAAAGCTTTGTGGTTGAACCATTAGACTGGTAGAAATAGTAGCTATTGCTTACATGCGCGTGAGAAACAATATCAATGTAGACGCTTATGAAGTGTTCCGTCACAGTGGCGGTTTTTCGCACAGGTGTTAGAGGTGTTCACCTCCAGAATCCAGACTGCCTCAAAGCACATTCGATGTACACAATAGTGCTAAGCTGACGGAGAATTTGCGAAATTGGGTAGTTCTAGGGGCCTCAAAACCTATTCGACGTATATTGCAGTACTATGCCGACGAAAAATTTGCGACATTGGGTTTGGGTACGGGGCCTCAAAATCTATTCGACGTATATTGCAGTACTGTAGCGACGGAAAATTTGTGACATTGGGTGGGGGTTGGGGGCCTCAAAATCTATTCGACGTTTATCGAAGAGCTAAGTTGACGGCGAATTTGCGACATTGGGTAGGGGAGGGGTCTCAAGTCAATTATGAGCCTGTGGCCTCATATTGACAAAATCCGTCAGTGTTCTGTCAATTAGAAAGCGTCTTAAATTAAAATTTTGCAGATGGAGTGGCTCAGACTTATAAATAATGAAATGCATTAGAATTGTTAACAGAAACCACTATTGATTTTAGATCCATATTCTACTCGCTTAGGAAACAGGGCATTTCTAGTCCAATAATATGGTTAAGATTTTAAAATTCCCCCGAATTTCCCATTTAAATTCTCGATATTTTGTTTTAATAACGAGAAAATCAATGTTTCACTATGTTTCTTTCAAAATTGCTGAATGAAGTACAAGAATTGAACAGAAAGGTACCGTTATGCAGTAAGACACATTGTAAGCTTCTCTTACTAGCCGCCTCCACTAAGATGGATTATGATCAATGGTGAAAAATAAATTAGCTATAAGTCTAGGTCATATATTAATTATTACCGTAAGTCCATGCTTGTATATCTACACAGTATGCGATGCCATGAAAATACCTGGAAAATTCTTTTCTGGATTTTAGTAGGAAGAAAAGTTTCCTGTCGAAATTTAATTTTTTAAAGTACCGATCCTAAAACTTGAGCGCTTTGTTTTGAAAGATTTTAATTGGGTACTAAATTATTAACTCACCTTGCGTAAAATTTTGTGCTTCAGTATTTGTTGTTTACTTGCGTACAAGTACAGTTTTATTTTATAATTTTACTTCCTTTAGTGTAGTATTGTATTTTATATTAATTATTATTATTTTACTCAGATATTAATTTTCGATACTAATAAAAATGTCTTTTATTCGCACCCTTTTGATTTTTGAGAAATCTGTGCGTAATGAAAAAACACTAATGTCGTCTTGTGATCATATCAAAAAGTATTTGACATTCTGCAAACCTCAGATTCATGTTGACCTGTGTAATATGTTAGAGACTGTGAGTCTTAATTTGTGGTTCCAGTTATGAATAAAAGAAACAAAATTTCGAATCTGCATTGCTAAAGGCCTTCATTGATAACTATTCTCCAAGAATCCTTTCATGGGCGATGGTTTCTTGCAGAAACCACATTTTGAAAGCTTTTTTCGCTGACACGTTGTAATATCTAACAAGAGTCACAAAAATTGAGTTTTTACTATCTAAAAAGAAAAACAGAGAGAAATACCGCATATATATTTTTATGTTAATTTATGCACCCATTACCATTGTTTTCATCAAGAAAATAAGTTATATGTGGCCCTGACATCTACAGCTCATTATGTGCCAGAATTGCTTTTCAAAAACTTGTAATGTTCACTTCAACACTAAGTATACGACACCCTGAGTGGATTCCCTATTTCAGAATTTTGGAGTTACACAATATATGACAATTATTTTTTTGAAAACTTCGGTGACTTCTTGATTCATTGATACGAATACATACTGAAATCCACTTCCCTTTCATTTATGTAATTTCAAATTTTGCACATTCTATACCGAGTTACTCGAACACCTGTCAAATTAACTTATTAGCCAATTTCATACCTAATAGTTATAAACAGGCTTTATTCATGAAATTACTTCTCTGAAAACAAATGTAAAACTATCGGAAAATGGATACAAAATAAAAATCCCAATTCCTTGGACATATCTTTCGATAACTTTCTAACCTTCATCCAAACAACGCGGTTCGTAGGTAAAGAGGGACCAAATAGTTTATAATAAGACCAGGTTTTAAGTAGTTAGTAGTAGCCTATCATATGATGGACAGTACAGCGTGAAAGCAATGCGTTTCCAGTGTCCAATTCAGGTTTTCGCACAATATTTTGGATTTCACAATCAAAAATAGTTCGATATTGTACAAAAATGTTTGATCTAAATTATCAAGAAAAGAACTTCATATTTCAAATGACCGAAGAACATGCCGACGAGAGCAATCAAAACGAAACAAGAATCCTTTTCCCATGAATTAGCAGTTCGCTCATACCCAAGTCTTTTCAAATTGACAGTTTCAATAAAACAAGAATATTTAAATTAAGTGTAATAAAAACATTTTCAGAAAATGTATACCCAAAAAAATTATTACTACGCATCATGCAGTGAATAATATTGTAAGTTTATCGAAGTTAATAAAATCTGCTATTACTGCTATAAATAAATCAAATCTATTAATAATGTATTTTAAATGAAATTCATGAGTTCTTTTTTTTAAGAAAATACGTGTTTCCTGTAAATGTCAAGTAGATATACAAGAAATGTCCGCATCTAGTGGTAAAGAATTTAAAATGAACAAACCGGGTTTTAATTAGGTATAAAGTATCTTGAAAACTTTTATGCAGTAATGGTTCTGGCAGCTTCAACATTCTGATGGTGTGAATTTTAAATTAATTAAGAAGGAAAACGACTCTTAATTTTCCCATGTTTGTTGTAGAATTGCCATTTCTTGGAAGATGAAGATTTGAAATTTTTTTAATACATTACTACTTAAATTTTAAGACGGTTCAAAATTCAATTTTTGTCATATTTCCGAAAGTTATCGGCAAAGAAGAAACAAACTTTTACTCAATTTTCAATCACTGAACATTTTTAAAAGTCTTTCTGAGGTGCTCATCCCACCTTCCAAAATATTATCCAACCAGATGTGTCAGCTCTGCGTCTAACGGTCTGTCCTTTACAGCACCAACATCCAGACTAACATACAAACATTTACTTTTATTATTACGTATTAATAATTTAACAGCCCAGTAAGAATTCAATGAAATTTTTAGAATAATAAAGAAATATTTAAAACTGTAAATTTATTTAAACTAAAAATTTCATAAATTATGAGAAGTTATAATGTTTTATTCATTTCAGAGAAGAAACAACTTCGACTTTTATAATAAAAATATCATTCATTTTCAAAGTTATGAATTCCACTATTTTCTTCGATTCTGAAGTTTTGCTGTAAAGCCATATTAGACAAAATTATTTCTACAATTGAAATTATATACATTTTTTCAATTTTTAAAATTTCCACCGTGAATATATTGATTAAATTTTGTAAGATGAAAATATTTATTGAATATTCGTCATTAAATAAGGGAAAATATCCAGAATTAAGAAAATTCAATATTTTCTGATTAAGAAGTAAACAAACAGGCTTACTTATCATAGAATAAGATGTCATAACTTCCCAATGATTTTATCATATTCAACAATTTATATATTTCTAATAACTGAAATTCTTTCGTACAGTGGTAACAGCCTTAAATTTTCTTTTTATCGTTGACAGACCAGAAGTTTATAATAAAGATTTTCAAAGAATATATATAAATATAATTTTAAAAAATAAAGAATGAAATAAAAGAAATTACCAAAGTAAAAAAATTGTTTTAAGTTTATTACCACCAGTATAATATAGTTTTTTTCTATATATATCAATAGAAACAACGTCTGCCTGCGGCGAAAGGTAAACATTTGAAGTCCGTTTTAAACGCTTGTAGTTTACGTAACTACAAGCAGGCTAACTCAAAGGGAATCGCTCTACATTATCACTTCTCGTGATCAACAATATGTATGCAAAATAGTGATGTGTCGGATTCGTTCCCCTCGACTAGGGGCTCGAAACCGACTTGGCCGCGGATGCAATGGAGGAATCCATTTTTTCCGCAGGTAAATAGGGTAGCGCGGAGGCCAAGTTGGGTTTTAATCGTCTACTCTTCACGGCCGTGTCGAGATTCAGGGCGGGAAGCCAGACTGCGGATTTATCGCTAGAAAGCCGTGCCACGCCAGCTTTTAATTAAATTGAAATGCTAGAAAAGATAGTTTTAATTGACACTTGTGCAATATAATTAATAATATGTAATATAAAAATTTCCTCAGCTGCTTGAAACTTGGTTTAAAAAAAGAAAATATTAACCATGATTTCAAAGGTATGAAAGAATGACTTGTATAATTTATTAGAAATGAAAAATAGTGGAATTATCCATAAGTCTATCAATAAGAACTAAATTCCCGATGTATCTTGCAGACATGGCCCCATTCAAGTACTGAGCTATTACCATACTCAAAAGTTGAGATTGTGTTTGAGGGCAGCAGCTCATCATCAGGCTTCTTCTAAATGTAATATCAAACATTTCTTTCAAAAACATTAAGCTTACAGTTATCACCAAATATGACTTAGTTCCAGAAGTTTATGAAATATGGATTTTAGCAAATGCAATTATTTCTTCTCTATTTATTTTAGAAATGAAAATTTTCTTCTCTGTCACCCATTCAAATACATTTTTCAACTTGTTCTTTGAATTGTTTTTGCAAACATGTTTTCTATTATTGTAGAAGTAGGTAAAGCAATTTTCTTATCACTCCCCTCTCTCTCTCTCTAAGGACATTTTTTTTTACTTTTCAAATTTTGTTTTTCTTGTCATACAACTGAGGATTCTTTTCCTTTCTCTTCCAGGAATGGAATTACTTTATTCATACTTTTTTTTATTTCTGGGTAATCTTAAACCCATCTATGACTATGGTGAAATTCCTTCCTAATTTCAATCTGAGGTTTGCATTCTTTGCCCGTTTCAATCTCTAATTCTCTAATATCCATACCTGTTTAGAATATAGATCTTATTTTGAAATTTTACTGGATGAAAAATTGCATTTTCACTTGGAAAATCAACAACTACCCTCCAAAAGCAACAAAATATACAGATTCATTTTCAAACAGTGTTAATTAAACCATATTTTTTAAGATTTGTATTTTGTTACCTGAAAAATCTCTATCTTTCATATAAAAATACACTAAAGAAATAAAAATTCTATGAATTTCTTATTTCTGTTTTAAGCCAAATACATTTTTCAATTGGTATTAAATTATTCCTATAAGTAAGCTTGAAATAGATTTGGATACTCATTTAGAACTTTAGAAGAGAGATATTAGTAAATACTCAATTTTGGGAGCTACTGGATGTGCATAAAACTTTAAAAAAATTAATATTCATGGTGAATTCTTTAAAAAAGGATTGGGTACTTAAAATATAAAACGCAGAATGTCATATTAGGACATATTGTCTGTTTTGTTTCAAAATGAGTAGAAAAACAATACTGAAGTTCTCATAATTATCAGAATTGACTAATTCATTAAGTTTTCATGATAGCATTCCTTATACTCACTGAAAGTAAAATGTTTTAACAAAATTTGTGAGATTTATTGTCAATAAGCAATGACAAAACAAAAATATTGTTTCCCTCGAGAATTCAAAGTAATGAAAAAGTTAAGTTATTAAGCTTAAACATAAAATTTTTTATTGTGTAACTTATATTGTGTATTTTGTTATTGTGTTAAAAATAAAGAGATATGCTTTGAAACTGTCTCGTATATCTATTAGACTGGAAGAATATTTTCATAATAAGATTTAAAAATATTCATAACTCAATCATATTTACTTATCTATTTAGTTTTGTCTTTAGTTATTTCTTTTAACTGCGTTGACTAAATTCTATGAGCAAACAGGTGCAAAAATAGTTTAAAATATTTATAAGTGCAACAAGTTTGCTTGTTAAAAAGACAACACGGCTTTCGGGCGATAAATCCACAATCTGGCTTCCCGCCCTGAATCTCGACACGGCCGTGATAGAGTGGACGATTAACACCCAACTTGGCCTCCGCGCTACCCTATTTACCTGCGGAAAAAATGGATTCGTCCATTGCATCCGCGGCCAAGTCGGTTTCGAGCCCCTAGTGTTCCCCTCGTGGACACGAGTCCGGTTGCGGATCCAGATACACTGTTTCGGTTCCTAAATAATATGTAATTAAAAAAATATTTCCTGTCATAATATATATGTTTATTTTATTTGTTTTCAATCAATGTTAAACATTTCTATCGCATATATATCTATTTAAACACATCAAATCTCTCGAATGAAGAGGCAATTTGCACCCGTCATAACATGACGAGTGATTTCCTAGTTTCTTAATAATAATTTAGTATAACTTTGTTCCTATTTTTTGACTTATTTTAAACTTGTACATCAAAAATTTTTGACTGAAAAAAGTAGAAACTCAAAATTATTTCTTTAATAGTTTTTATCAAATCCATTAATTTCAATTTATTGAGATTCATTTAATGAAATGATTTTTATATTTTAATCTTGAGTTAATAATAAAAAATTATAATCATTTATAATTATAATTATTATTAATTTATTTTATTAACAAACATCAGATTTCTCAATTTCTTTCTGTTTAGAAGAGAAAGCTATTTTGACAGTAAATTATTCTAAATCATCTGTTTGCTCAAATATGTGTATGCGTAATATTAAAATACTACGAAGTGGAGAAACTATCAGGTCATGCAGATTGAAGGGGGATAATTAAAATGGCGACAAGTCATCAAATTAAGTTAGAAATCAGAAAATTTAACTTCTTTTCCGAAATATTTCGTTTATCATTGTCCAAATGTAAAGAAAATGAAGGCTTAAAATAGCTGAATAAGAAAATTTTAAAGTCTGAGAATAGGCTAAAAATATAAAAACGATTTGAAGAATAAAAACTCTAAACAGAGAAGTGGACTTTATTATAGTGAATAAAACTCTTCTGTTTCTAGTTCTTTATTTGTAAAATTATACAAGACATAGCCATTTTAATTAGCTTTAAATGGGGGGGTCATTAACGAGGAACGGATTCGTTCCTTTTGGTCGGAATCGAGTCCTGTCGTTTCTTTTGAGGATCCGGATCTTCGAATTCGTTCCGGAGTGAATGACCCGTCACTATTGCAAAAGACCTAAACGTCAGAGATGAGCAGAAACATCGACAAGAGATATGCGCTTTAAATTTTTATATGAAAGCTTGACGAAAAACCTAAAGTAAATCACAGCATGATACCTGTCACACACAGAAGGAGAACTTCTCTGTGGCCTGCTATAAAACCAAAAATTTTAATACATTTTGCAGACCAAACTGAATGTCTAAAATTTGTAATTGAGTTACATTAAGATATTAAATTATTTGTAACCATAAGTTAAATGTTGACAGAGTGGTTCTGTGCAGTCTTTCTTAAAACATTAGTGTTATACTTGAATAAGAGAAAGTGACTTTGATTTGATTTTTGAAAGGTAGCGAGACTGTATGTCGTGTTTGACAATTGAGACCAATAAATTTCTAGTTGCTACTTGCAAAGGAGCATTTAATTGATTTAAATCTGTCGATAAATGGCGCACTTAGTACAGTGAAAAAGAGTGAAATATAAAGGGGAAGAGCAGGCAGTTAACTATACTGATGATATATGAAAGAGAAAGTAAACATAGATCAGAATGACGAAGAATAGAACACAAATACTTAACTGAATTATGTGTTACGTTAAATTATGGAAAGTCAGTTTTGGTTTCTAAATATATTTTGTTTTGTAGTAGGTGTCATGCAGTAAGCACAAATTTGATTAGGTATTCTTCCGACTTTTGAAATTAATATTCAAAGCGTGAGTTCGATCTCTAGTACATACCTCTGTTCATTCTTACTTATAAAATAAGGTCTTGTTAGAGTATTCAGATACCACTAACGTTTAAGTCCTTTGTTTGTGCTGTGTGAGAAAGAACTGAAGACTAAATTCTTTTAGGTTTCACTTGCTCGTAGTTCCACTAACTACAAGCGTAAAACATTAGTATACACTTTCTATAATATCTACACTTATATAGAGAAAAATAAATTAAAATACTGGTAATAAAAATTAAGTACTATAATTAAAAATACTTTTTTAGTTATTGTGCTCTTTTTATTTCGCTCTTTTTTACATTTTTATCTATAAATATTAGTTGAAACTATTCATTTCATATTAGTGGTGTGGTGATGGAAATGGGTAGTCGTGAGTTTCCTGAGAACTGGAATAAGAAAACAAAAATGTGGTCAATTGAGTCTTGAATTTGAGATGTGGAAGTTGGAAGACAAAGAAATGAAGGCCGTCGGGACTGGTTAGATCGGTCTGATGGTAAAGACGGGATTTTTGGAGATCCTGTCTGTACTGTCAGACTGAAAAAATAGCCTTTGTTCGCATTAAAAATATTTTATTTTGGCTATATACAAAATGAAGTCGTTTAGTCTCACAAAGAAAATCTAAGAGCTAACTTTCTAAGCTTGAAAAATCAAATAAATTACAATCATTAACATTACGTGCAGTCTGCGCCGCGAGCAACAAAACCTCTCAAAATATCTGTAACCCAACTGTTATTTCTATATTTATATAATTTATTATTAAATTTTTGAAAATAGATTTCTTGAGATTACAATCCCAAAAAGAAAGTCTATTTATTTTAAAATTAAATGCATTTCTTTTATCATAAATATCAGTATTAATTTTTCTATCTAAAATTTTTATGTCCAAATCGAGAAATTCTGCATTTGATACATTGTTATTAGTCTTTATCAGTTTCAAATAATCAGGATAAAAGTTAATATGAGGCTTTAGATCCAATTCTTTATTAAAGACAAACAGATAATCAATAAATCTATACATTATAAACAAAAACTATTAGAAATGCTGTTTTTCCAGTAAAAATGCTGGTATATATTTACCAAGCTATTATTAGCTGGGCCCCCCCCTCTGTTTCAGTCCTTTATTTTGTTTGTTCTAAATTTTTTAAGTTTATTTTTTTTAAACAGCAACGCCGGGTAAATTCTGCATAGTAGAATTTTAAATTGCAAAGTTGTACAAGTTATTGAACGCTATATTGTTTAAAAGTTTAAAATAAATGTTCTTTCTTCAAACGTCGAGTATTTTCATTCAAACTATATTGTTATAAGGTAACACCCAGATAGCACGTACGTTTGCAGCAAGTTTGATTTTTACTTGCTATTACCTTGTCATGGCAAATTTGACGCGTCAAACTTGAAGCGAACTTGTGGCAAACTAACAATGCAGAATCGCCACCTTCGCTCGCAACACCGTGACAACTAGCGCCACCCCTCCTTGCAATACAAGCTTGCTGTGAGTTTGCAAAACAAGCTTGGTGCAAAGATGACAGCACAAAAGAGATAATTATCTTTTTCTCTGTTTTAAAAAACATCCGATTTTTAATAGCATCTCCTAGACCGTCCTTCTTTTTATTAATTCAATAAATCAATGATAATTTGTGAAAAAACTAGCTTTTTTTTAAAAAAAATTTGAAACATTTTCCATCTTTTTACTAAATATAGAACCCGCACTTTAAAGAAAGCTATATCGCCTTTTTATTAATGTTGAAATTTTAACGTTTATAAACAAAATTAAACCTAAAAAACAGTCAATGTTTGTTGAAAAAATAATAACTTACATTTTGTCCCATTTTAAAAGTAATTACTTTTGAAACCTAATTTCATAATTTATTCTACTAGCAAAACGTAGTTATTAGCGAAAATCGCTCTCTCTTTCTTTGATTTCAAATCATGTTCTCAGCACAAAATTTAAAAAATGAATGAAATCAAGAAAAGAGTTTAAAATGAATCGTATGCGCGATCTATTAGCACAATCTATCTTCTCATCTCGCGGTGTATCTGGCTGAGCGGTTTAGAGCGTCATGCTAGGTCGCGAGTTCTAATGCGAGGTTTTTTTCGTACTCTGTTTTTGCTATGTTTGCAATGAGTTTGACATGGAGAGCTTGCTGAAAGTTCGTCACGTGGTGACTTTGTCACTTCTGCAAGCTTGTTTCAAACTTGCACTCTTGTCATGTCAACCTTGCTGCAAGCTTGCAGATTTGCAGTGCAAGCTTGCTGCAAACTAAAATTGCTATATGGGCAATAAGGATAGATTTGAAATTTTTATTCAACAAGAAAATGATTCAAAGGAGATTTGCATTTTGGGGGAAAGTTAGTGATAATATTTGTAGAAAAAGAAACGGAGTGTAGACTATGAAAAAATTTGGATCTCGAGTAACGCCGAGTTATCAGATAGTCTTAATATAAATAAAAATCTTTTTGGGTATGTATGTTTTACGTGCCCCCCTAAGCAACTGGGTAATAACAACCAAACATTTCACAGTTATTATTTAAGACAAGAAAAGAATACCGTCTTCTTTTCAAGGTGCAAAAGTTAATTAAATATTCAATTAATTAGAAATTTATCCAAATTTTGCCGTTTTTCCGTATTAACCTCGGAAAAAATTATCCCACAAGAAATATTTTTGACCCATCTTAAAATTCAATTTTACCTTTTCAGTGATACAAATTTCATTTCCGTGCAATTTTCCTTTTAATCTTTATTAATTTTTAAGCTTAATTTGTAACTATACTATTCATCGTCTTTAACAAGCAGCTCTGACCGTCAGACTTTGAACTACTCTTAACTTTATTGTTAAAGAATATAACCTACGCTACAAGTATAATATATGACTACTCACCGTAGTAGGCACCGCAAAGAAATATATTATTGAATGTGGCGTTGTGATCCCTGGAAGCGCGTGCTGAAAGATTCCGAGTTACCTAAGAACGATACAATATTTGCACAATGCCAAATTTATTGTTCTACTCTTATTGTTAAGGAATAATTCATCAAATATGTATTGGCAGCTACAATCTTGGTTAATATAATTTAATGCCTCCAACGTTTCATTTACGGTACATTACTCATTACCATGTCCGTCAATGCACGTTAAATGTCCGTTTCTTGACCGGCAATACATCAGTAATGTCGCTGTTCGAGAGTGCGAATTGGCCAATTCAAAAAACTCACATACCTGGTTCTCGGCACGTCTTACCCGGGTGTCATGTTAGGGTTGTTTGTAGCGAAGATTCCAGCACCATTTATGTGGCCTATCCACTTACTGCTGCGGTATCATCTCATCTTTTTTTGGGCTCGTGTCGCCGATCGCAGTCCTCGACGCTCCTTCCTTCATTTCATTTTTTGTCGAACTGAAACTTTTTGTACAAGCGGCAGATCAACGCGTCCGTTGACCAGTAGTCGATAGGTGGAAATGCCATCTGGGGGTTGCTGAACCGCAAAGTCTTTTTATTGTTGCAGATTTTGCAACATTTATTTTTCCTGTTTCTGTTTTATTTTCGTAAATATTTTTGTCAGAGTTTTTTCAATATTGGTTTTAAAAAAATTCTGATTTTTTTTAATCTATATAAATAAAACATAAGTACCAAGTTAATACGGTATAAAACTCCAAACTACTGAATATACTTTCTTCAAATTTTGCTCACAAATACTATAAAGCATAAGGAAGGCTTCAGTGGAAGTTTCATCCCAATTAATTGAATAGTTAATTTTTTTTATTTAATAGAAACTGTGCTTCCATTGCGCATGTACAGTTGAAGCATTTCTGCTGACGAATCCAGAAGGGTAAGCAAAATTAGAGTTTATGGAGAAAATTAGCTTTCAGTAGGTTTTAAAAATCGTTTCGTTCAGTTGATATTATTATTTTAATTTAAAAAATGTTTCAGACAATAAAAAGATTTCATGTATTATAAAATTTTATATAAAAGTAATTTTTACATTAAAAATATAAGACGTGAAAGTATTTTTATTCCGAGCAACACCGGGTGTATCAGCTAGTAGGTTCATAAATATCCAGGACCCACAACCAGTCGCCATTGATCGAAGGGTGCTTTAAAAGTTACCATGCTGATTTTATTTAATTTTGAACGTAAAATTTACTTAATAATAATTTTAAATAAGTTAAAAATAAAAATATGATTACAGCTTGTAACTAGACAGTCTTCGATTTTGTAATGTTGCATAAACATGTATATCAGCTTAAAAATTATTTATACAGAAACAGTCAGTGAGAAAATCTAAAATATGCATTTAATAGAAATTACCGACATTATGAATGATAAAATAGGTAGATGCACGCTAGTACTTAAAATCATGATAACTGCGTCTGGAAACCGATGGTTAGTATAGAATTTAAAGTTAATTGTCGCTATATTTTATTGTTTAGAAATGAACATTCATTGTTTTTAATGAGAAATAGAAATTGACGTAGAATGTACATTCCATACAATAACTATAATACGAATATACCCAAGTATTGCTTGCACAAATTGTAGCGGATAAAGGTCACTTTCGATAAACAAAAGCATAAAGAATTATTCAATATCGTCATTAAGACAATCTGAGTTAAATTATTTAAACAATCAATTGAATATCGCACCTTAGAAAAGATAGATAAAACAAAATTATTGATGAATTTGCCATAAAAGATTTTTATATTAAAATTAATATATTTATAAAAATCAAATGAATAATTGTAAAAGTGTTAAATAACGTTTTGAGTGTTTATATGCATTTATAAAATATTACTTTTATATTAATTTATATATCATATTAACTAGATATATAAGTTTTTTAGTTGAATAATACTTTTCTTGTACTCGATTTAGTAGGCAATCCATTTGTAATCCATTATTAGTAGGCATTTTTAAAATTTGTATCAATTAAATGCTTATTGTAATGAATTTGTCTTGGGTGTACGTGAATGCAATCCAATAAGCAAGATTTTTTAAAAATAAAGCTCTTTATTTTACAAATATTCCAAGCAAAGAAACGTAGCACAAGTATTAACATAGCACTAGTAAAAATTCACAACAGAGACTACCAATAAATCTCAACACAGCTCTCAATGGTTTCCTGTTAGCTCACCAGCTTGCTTGCTGATCAAATTCCAACTGACTCTTCTTGGCTTGAGAGCTTGCCTTTTATACTTTTCAACAGGAAGTGACTTCATTACGTAGGAAGTGACATAATCTCTAGAAAGTTCATGAAACCAGTAGAAACAGGTTGAAAGTTCGAGGTCCTTCTAGAAAATTCCCTTTGTCGCCAAAGTCGCCACCTTTGCCGATAAGTAGCCAAATTTGTCACCAAGTCGCCAAGTTTGTCGTCAAGATTAGCATCTCAGGGAAACAACTTTATAGCTTTGTAACAAAATTTTAAAAACTGTTAAATAAAATGCAAAGCGTTTATATCTTTTTCATTATGTTAATTTAAATGTCAAGTACATTATTGCGCTAAATAAATAGATGGTATGGAATAAAATACAAAGGATACTTTTCTTATAATGTAATCG
The DNA here is from genome assembly GCA_013235015.1 of Araneus ventricosus. NCBI lineage: Eukaryota > Metazoa > Arthropoda > Arachnida > Araneae > Araneidae > Araneus > Araneus ventricosus. The sequence goes on along the minus strand of BGPR01002519.1, from coordinate 20,946 downwards.
TTAAAATTAGTACATACTGTCAGGAGTGGCCAAAGCTGGCTCTCAAAATCCTATTTTGAAAAGAGCCAATGTGCAAAATTGCAAGGATCAGAGAACAGAAGACTTTTTTCTCTTCATTTATTTTACTAGGCATGTATTTTTCTTTGAATCCTGTGCACTCATATACCTAATTACAATCCTTACAGGGAGTCGAATTACTCTAGCCAAGTGAGCTTAAATTTGTTAAGACGATCTTGTAATTATTCTTATGTTATATATAATATGAGTTTTAAACTCATTTAGGAACTTAAATATTTAGGAAGGTTAATATTTCAAAATTGGAAAAAATTATAAAATGAGTTGGAATGTAACATTTAATTTCATTTTTCATTATTTTATGTTTATATATTCAACTCACATGAAGTATTTATTTTTTATTCATTTTTGGATTTATATTTTTTTAAATGTTATAAGTTTTCACACCTAATTGCTTTTCAAATTCAGAAATCAATCAAGATTTGCTTCGCAAAATTAATTTGATTTTAAACAGACAAAGAAATGTTACATCAACAAATAGTCAAACAAAACAGAAATGAATTTAAAAAAACCTTTCAACTCTTCATACATCGAAGAAAATGTGTCACTAAACTACGTAACAATCTGTACTTGACAAAAACAATCTTAAGTAGAGAAACCCATTGTTACTTAATATTTCCACTCCAACATTATCATTTCACAGATAAATCCAATGCTGGTTGAAATCCGCTAACTTGTTTTTGTTTTAGATGCTCTATGGCAGCCCAAAGAAAGGTTTCAAATCTTTCGACTCATTATCTGAGCTTCGAATGCCATAACTGGCTCTACCTTTTTATTTTATTATATATATTTTTTTCCTTTTCTTCTTAAGAGGCTCTGCATGAAAGTAAATAAAGTCCGCAAACCGGTATTTTTCCTAATTTATTTTGGACAAAATTACTAGAACGATCATTATGACAGATGGAACAACGAAGCCTTTCTGCGATTCTGCCTTTTGGGTATGTTTATACACGATTTACTTAATCTTTTGAAAGAGTGTTTGGAAGAAATGATAAAGGCGGATATTTTATTAGCGCCCTCTCTTGAGGATCACAACAATTAAAAACTACCAGAATTACTTACGGTAACTAGATACAAATTATTAATTAACGGTCATTGCTTAACCGAAAAAATCATTATCCGAAGCGCCCCCTTTAGATAGGTTAACCTGGGTTGTACTGTATCTACCTATGCATCTCTGTCTCTGGGGTCTGAAATATCCGATATTTTTTTAGAAGTTCATAAAAAATTTTGACTTGCATCAGGTATGAAAATTATCACTGAAATCTATCTCTAAATCAGCTTAAGAAACTTTTTTCACGCGTATTGTGAGAATTTTTCTTAAGTGTTTCAAGTTTATTGTTTCCAGTTTAAATTGTTTTAAATACATCCAAGCGCTTAATATGAAAAATTTCATTTCATGAGCTTTCGTGCATTTTAAATGGATATCATTTTTTAACCTTCTAAGAGTTTTACACGTATTTTTCAGTTTCTCATATTGAGTTCTAAAGCAGATAATTCATGTTTATATGTATAATTTCTTAAACTGCCATGGATAAAATAGTTTTACGATTGCAGAGACTTAGTTAAAAGCAATAAAGATTCAATTATTCACTTTAAAAGCGAATTTTTAAGACCTTAAGGCAAGTAGGTAGATCAAAATATATAACCGCTCAGAAGGTTAAAAGGTATGATTTAGATTTAGAGGATCCTTTTATTTCACACTTCTTTTCTTTAAATTAAAAAAATAATGATAAAATTTGTTTATCATTATTTTATTAACTGTTATTTCAAATATTTAACTCAAAAATTTCATCAATTTATTGTTTTTTCTTTTCAACATTTCAAACAATTCAGTAGAAGAGGGCTATTAAAACTAATATAGGGACACTGGTCCTAAAAACTAAAAAGTTGAGAATCGTTTGTTTGTTATACCAAAAATATTTTATCTAGTATTTAGTAAACTAGTACGTCTTAATACTTAAAAACATCCCTGTCACTGTTACTGTTACTGTTACTAATCCCTCTCTGTCTAGCGGCAGCTAGACACCATCCATGAGCCCACTCACCCTCAAGAAATCGAGAGCAAGCAAAGGATCCGTCTCGAAAGTCTCCCTAGATAGGCGAAGACAAGAGAGGATGTGCTCTGGGGACGCACTCGCTACTCCACACTTTGCGCAGACCGGAAAAACTTTGTTACCGTGGATGAAGGAGCAACTCCTCAGGTGACCGCTGACAAATCTGGACAGCGCCGTCTGGTCTGCTCTGTCACAGGAAAGGCCAATGGAGCCACCAGGGCTGCTCCGCTTATACCAATCATGGGATGGAGGGACCCTCCACGTCTTTAAATCTTTGTTTTTTCTGATGGAATAAATCTCGTCAAATGTTAAGGAGGGGGTTGAACACAAAGGTTCAGCCGTGCCCTGCTTCGCCAAATTGTCAGCAATCTCGTTTCCATTTACCCCCCAAGTCCTACAGGCTGCCTCAACGTGGCGGGGGGGTGACACTGGGCGGTCTGGGTGAAGTACACCGGGAGACTTTCTCCTGGCAGGGCCACCCTAGGTGTGAAGGCCAGACCAATATGCCCAGCTAAAGTCAGTAGGCATTGGAGCCAAGTCAGACTTCTACCCTTTGGGTGCTCCTTAAAAAGAAGCTGCACAATCACCCTTAACCATGAGCTTTGCACCTGTTACAAAACATCCCTTTCGCTTTATAATATACGAAGTACGTAAAGTGATAATAGACAATAATCAAAAGAGAAATAATCAAAAATTCGATCTCAAAATTTTGATGACTGTCCACGTTTTAAGCATCTACGAGCTTGTAAAAGCGTTCCTAGAATTATGGTTGTCCATCTTTGAACACAATGACTCAGAAAAAGAACGAGTTTGATGAATGAAATTTGGCCTGTGGTTTTTAAACCAAAATTGTGGTTACTGTCCAAAGTGGGAGTAATTTGTATCCCTCTTTTTTCAAATGAATAAATTAATGAGATAAACTGATGAAATTTGGCATATGATTTTGTTACGGGTGGTGAAGGTTGTCTTGGTGTTGACTCCAATGACGAGGCCATGTTTGGAAAAAAATGATAAATTTATTTATAATATTTAAAACACAACCATAGTGTCGGCCTTCACATCGCATTTAGCTGAGTGGGAGACGTGCTGTCGCAGACAGCGAAAAGGAAGAGAGTGTCTGAGCATCTAATACCCAGGTCGATGACAGCGCCTCCTATTTCAGTTGTGTCACACTGAGCCACGGTGCAGTGTATATGATCTTTACATCAAAATTGCAGATATGTGTCTGATTATCGATTAAATCTATCAGTGGAGAGATATTATTCAAACTATCTATGTTAGTTTAGTCCATCAGTATGTGAAAACAATTTATCAAAAACACAGCAAGCTACAAGTGAATGAAATAAAGCATTTAGTCTTGTCGCTAATCATCTATAATATGAACGCCGTTCGGAGGCCTCTAACGCTCCAGGAATGTAGGCGTGGCTACGTGCCAAAAGTGACTCGCCCAGAAGGGAACGAAGAGGAGTTTCTTTTCTTAGAATTCGCAGTGGAGGAACAGGGGTTTCTTTTCTTAGAATTCGGAGCGGTTTTCTAGAGGGGAAATTAATTTCCCTTATCTTTGAAGGAGAAAGCGCTCAAGTATTGTTGGCAAACAATATGGATAGAGAAGATCCCACTGCAAGGAAACGAAGGTTATCAAGAGAGAGATTTGCACGATGGAGGGCGAGACAAAGCCAAGAGACATTAAACAGAATTCAAACCGCAAATATTTAATTAATTAGAATTAATTTATTTTTCGACTTCTCGGAGATCTTTACTTTCGTTTCCGTTAAAAGGGTTTTTTCTTCTTGGAATTTTAATATTTATATTTATTTTGAGAAGCAAAATTAGTGTCAATTCAATCATCATTTCTGTTTTTCATGCTTTTTTTTATTTCTTAAGCACTGACAATCAAATCTGAGATATTGTTGGCAAGCTAAAAGCCCGTCTGAGACGGGCACAAATCTTCTAGTATTGTAGATTTATATCAAGTTTTCGACTCAATAAGTCAACTGGAAGAGGTTGAAAGTGCACGCTCGATTCTTTTCATTATACACCGTAGCTAAACACAAAATGCACTGCAGTCTACGAGGGAGTAACACGCCAGCTGGTAAATTCTGTAATGATAGGTAATTATGCTATTATTGTTTTCAGGACTGGGATGCTTTCTGGAATGCTGATGCCCCTAATCTCACGAGATGCTTCCGTCACTCCGTCTTGGTGGTTTTACCCTGTTCATTTTTATGGATATCGGCCAGTTTTAATTCTTGTCGAGAAAGATACTGTAGATCGGACAGTTTTCGTTTCAAGTCATACAGCCCTTGGACACTGCTTACGATAATTAAGATGGTAAGAATCTTTAATTAAATTTTTTTCAGTGATGTTGAAAATGTTTTCTTTCATGAAAAGAAATTTTGATTTGTAAATGTAAACTCGTGAGGAAAGTAACTAAGAAATTTGCATAGTAAGTAATTTTGGTTGTGAAATATTGGGTTGTTCGAAAAGTCTCCGCCGATTTCGGGGTAAATTGAAAAGAAAAAAATTAATACTAATCATAAGGTTTCTTAAATGATACAAGAGTTACGAGAAAGATTTTTATTATTCTAAACATTAAGAACAAAGATACAAAACAAGTGACAATGCTGTGGCTCTAAAACTTACTGAAGTAATCGAATTTTTAGTACACATAATAAGCACAACGTTATCCATACACGTTTTCACAAGTACAAATATATGATAGTATTACACATTTAGATTTGCAAGTTGAATAATTATGTGTTAAATATACGAATTATAATGATGAAGCGAAAACTGCTCATCGAATGCATGAGCAACAAGTTTATCGCTGCAGTCCATATAAGATATATACTGCCTGATAATACATATACTGTCTGATGCTTTAGCTGGAACTCTCCGGTCACTACTAACGTCACAAAAACCAATAAATCTCTCTAATATCTGGCCATCATGTATATATTTAAGCACAACCGAAAATTGAGCTTTATTGAATACGTCAGTAGTTTCGTCAAGCTAAACGGAAATGAAACTGTTCTCTATTTCATTTTTATTGCATCTAACAGTGAAAATGCAACTTCTTCAATGAGGTCATTTTGAATTCTATTTGACGCACCCTTAAACACGGTAGCCGTACTTAAATGTTGTTAAACAAAGGATTGTACTGTGTAGTATAGTTCCAAAGCTCAACATAGTTGCCCAATTTGAAGATGCATCAGACTCATCATGACTCCTAAAAGTCAGCCCTCGTTTTCCCAAGAGACAAACTGCATTCATACGACGCATTAACATTTGTCTGTTTCGTGTTACCTTTTGATTGTGGACTGCTTTAAGCCGTTCTTTTATCTCTGTTTCTGTTCTTGTTTCTTAGAGTGAAGCAAGATCCACCGATGAACGCAAATGGTCGATCGTTGTCTCATGACCTGCCGGAGATTTCGAAAGCTTTACTATTTGGGTAAACCCCGACTTTGTCCAGCCATTACTTCTGTCTTCACCAAACAGTAGACGATTCCAACAAAATAGCAAATTTAATTCACTTCTACTGATATTTTTCATAACAGCTTGCCTGAAAGTGACGAGTGCGTGATTTAGATTCATAGAGAAGAGGGGGAAGATCTAGTGTCGGCTTACCAAGCTTTATAATATCTTGCTTTTCTGAAAACGTCCGTGGGAAAATGATCTTCTTAAGAGATCTTCGACTAAGCAACACACAAAACCATTCGACACACCAGCAGTAACAGGAAGCAACGCTGTTCACAAATGAGTAATAAATAGCAAAATATTTCGTTTCGCATTTTTCTCCTTATTTTCGTATACTTTAAATCCGCTCTGAAAAGACACGTAATCAGCACGAACTCCGCTGAACCAATAGAACGATGACATCCTGTCCAAACGATACACGAATCTTTTGCTTAAATAAACTAATTTTTACATTGCACCTACATTCGACTGAAAAGCCCGAATCACTGAAGAGAACAACGGTTCAATACGAAACGTGTTTTCGCTCGTCGTGAAATCAAAGCAATCGTGCTTTTGAAAGTTTCCAGAGTAAGAAAACTGAAAGATACATAGACGAGACATTACATTATGACCACCGACATAATAACGCATTGGCCCACATTTGACCCGCAAAACGGCTGCAACTCGCCTTGGCGTGGATGCCACAAATCCTTGGTAGATGGCTGGATACAAATTGTACCATATGTTCACGCAGCTGTCACGCAATTCCTAGATATTCCGACTTGGTGGTTGAGCTCTGAGCTACCGTTCCATGACATCCCAAATCTGCTCTATCGGATTAAGATCCGGCAAGATAGGTTTCCAGGACATTATCTGAAATTCATCAGTATGATCCTCGAACCACTCCATCACAATTCAAGCCTTGTGACATGGAGCGTTATCCTGCTGGAAGACTCCATTTCCAGTTGGGAAGGCAGACGCCATATAAGGTTGAAACTGGTCTGCAATGATGTTCATATAGTCTGCAGATTTCATAGTGTGTTCTACCGCAAACACGGGTCCCAGACACGCCCATGAGAACGTCCCTCAAAGCATAGTACCGCCACCACCGGCCTGTATACATTGGGACAGCAAATGTTCGCCTGGAAGATGACGAACCCTGACACTGCCATCGACGTGCTGAATGACAAATTGTGGTTCCTCCAACCAGTCAAATTTCTCCTATTGATCCATGGTCCATTCACGATGTTCCCGATCTCAGTGTAGGAATAGTTGGAAACGAGGGTAGCAAAGCAGAGGCATATGAGTAGGACGTCTGCTGCGAAGTCCCATATCCAACAGTGTCCGCTGAACTGTACTCTCCGAAACACTCCTACTTGAATCTGCATTGCATTGTGCTGTCAGTTGAGCCACTGTCTACCGCCGAATTTGTTTTACCATGCGGGAAGTCTCCGACGTCCTTTTTCGTCTAACGCCGTTCATTCCAGTCCAGTCTTAACTCGATTTCCAGCCAAGTGTTTTTTAAACATTTCCCATGTCTTTAAAATTCTGCATCAATGAATAAATTGTAAGCATACTTGATGAACTTCTAAAGTGCATCAGACAAAACTTACTTCTGACGGTTTTCTATTTTTTTTCGCTTACCACAATACACACTACGCTTTCTCCTGAGCGACCGCTATTTCCGTTTTTTATTACACGTGCCAAGTAATTAGCATCACTTACCTCAAACTATTGATGCAAGAAAAACTGCTTAATTTCTTCATTCTTTTGCTGTAGACTGCATTTTATTTCATCTTTTAGTATTTTTGTTATTGATGTTTAGAAGAATAAAGATCTTTCTCGGACACTCTGCATATGCATATTTTGTTTCAAAACGGCTTGACATTTTTGGGGAATTTTCATTACCCCGATCTCATAGAACATCCCTGGTTTATCGCTACAAACTGCTCAAGGTGTTGATTTCAGCTCATCACAGCGTAGAAATTATTTTCCATTCAGCGAATTTTGAAAAGAGTGGAACGAATGGTAGTTCGAAAGTGTTGCGTTGGAAAGAAATTCTAAATATTCAGAAGAAGCTGTATGTTAATGTGAAATAATTTCTATATAAAATTGGGAAATCGTTAACACAACTAATCCGTTGTTGCAACAAGTATACTTAGATGAGTGCTTTTTGTATACCTAAGTTTTTGACGGGTTTAAAAGATCCAGAAAGGTTGGAGAAGAGGTTGATGGCTATTAATATCCTGGCGTTTGCTGTAAGTCAAAGGAATTCTAAACATGGTTTGGTTACCCGAAGATCAAACAGTCAACAAACAATATTAAACAAATGTCCTTTCTGCTGTACGTGCCACCATTTGAGAAGATCACCTGATATGTGGTAAAATAATTCAGGGCTTCTTCTCTAGGATAATGCCCTAACACACAATTAATGTCTGTCAATACATTTTTGGCAAAGCACGGGATCCTATCGTAGAGCACCAAACCTATTCACCAGATGTTTCAGAAAATTCTCTCAGTGTGACTTCTTTTTATTCCCCATGGATAAGTCAGGGTTAAAAGGCACGAGGTTTAAAGCGAGACATTCACCAGTAATACACTCCACTTTTGTTTGGAACACAGTGTGCCAAAATGTTTCGTCAATGTAAGAATCCGATGAAAAATGGCGTAGTCCAGGGGAAAAAGTTGGATTTTCATCTGGTTTGATATTTTTTAGGCACACTAGGCCATAAAACTTAAATACGACAGTCGGTTAGGGGGACCAAACATCTCTCACAGAACGAAACCTGCGGAATGGGGAAGGGAGAGAATGGATGGGAGACATTCTGGGGAAATCAGGACGGGGGGACCCGTTTTGAAATCAGGAGGAGGAGGAAGCACAGTTGCTTAGAGGATCGGTTTGCCCGTAGGTGATAGCTTTTCATTTGGCACTCGTGAATGGCCCACCAAATTTTATGAGCTGAAAATGGAACCGCTCTGCTAAGAAGCCCTCCAAATGGATTGGATCGGTAATGACTTTTGATGAAGTGTAAAGCGTAGAAGTCATGAAAGGGCTAGGAAATTACCTGAAGCACATCTTTGAGAAATGGAAAATTCACATGGAGCTGAGCAGGGGTCGAGGAGGAGAGTACATTGAAGATGACAATATGAAAATTGCAAAAAAGCAATGTAATGTATTTCAATAAAGATTTTAAAGCACCAGTCCTTTTATTTTCTAGCTGAACTTTGTACATGTTTGGCATCATTCCTTTCAAATTTTGTTGAACTTCAACCCATTAAGGCCCAACTTAATTTAGTGCATGTATTTCAATAAATTTCTATTAAATTCTATAAAAAATGCCATTCGTTTATGCATACATAATTTCTTCGTAAGAAAAGATCGTTCAGGATAATTTCTGACAAACTGCTAAATAAAAATTAATTCTTAATCTTTAATAAAACCCCGTTGTTAATAGCAAAGAAGTACTGCAGACGCAAGTCCACATGACTGTGAATTGCATTAGCTAATTTATGGAACAGACTTGAGATATGCGTTTTGCACAGTAAAATCTTAACTTTCAAGATTCTAAACTTCCTCATAAAAGATATTTCATTCCATTCCACTAGAACATACAGTATCATCTATGACTTCACAGATTCCGAGAGAACACTTGTTGAAATGTCATTTGCAAAATTCACTATCACTTTATAAAGATTGTCTGAATGAGAACACACTGTGTTTTCCCTTTTTCGCATCGTCATTCTGATCTACACTTTCCATTTTACATGTCATCACACTATTAGCTGTTTCCCCCTTTCTACTTCACTTACTTTAAGGTACTGGGTGCGCCATCTATCGGTTGAAATCCCAGTGCAATGCCAATTGAAGGTTTATTGGTCTGAATTTGCAAACACCACACAATTCTCGTTATCTTTCAACAGCTACTATTAATTTTTCAATGTAAATTAAATTCTCATTTCTATGTCAGAATAGTACTCAGAGATTGGCATGCATGAGCAAACCAAATATTCTTGTTCAGAAAGGGTATAGCTGAATATAATTTTTTTCATCTTAACCAACTGAAGTGCGTGGAAAGCGAATAGTACTTAACTGAATTACCTGTTACGTTAAATCATAGAAAGTCAGTTTTGCTGCAAAATATCTTGTTGAAATTTTTGTTTTGTAGCAGGCGTCATTCAGTAGGCAATTTTGATTAGGTATTTCTTCGACTTTGGAAATTAAAATTTAAAGCGTGTTTCCAATCTTTAATTATTTATAAAAGAAGGTTTTGTTAGCGTATTGAAATACCACTAACATTTAGAACCCTGCTTGCATATATATTTGTAGGGGATCATGGAAAACAAGAACGCTCACAGTTCAAGACGCAAGGTCTCTTTCGAAGGATTTTTTATCCTTCCCTGTGTTTTGAACATGACTCCATCGTTCATGACATAAATTCACTTTTGGATTTGCTTGCTCGTAGTTTCACTAACTACAAGCGTATAATAACCTCGAATCGAACGCCTTCGAAAATTTAATATAAAATTTTATTCTGACCTTATATAATTCAAATTAATATGCTGGTAATAAAAATAAGATTCTACCAAATAATATTTTTACTTATATAGTTCGTTTCTTTTCATATCTGTAAATATTTATTTGAAATTAATCGAGTAGCGATTCGTATTCATTCACGCTAGATAACTACTTGTGAATGGGTCTGGTTAGTTGATTTGGTGTTGTCTTTCGAGGAACAGATAGCGCATGCATGGTGACGGAAATGGGTAGGCGTGAGTGTTTCCCAATTTTCTAAGAACTGGGATGAAAAAAACTTTAAAAATGTGGTCAGTTTGATAGGGGGAAGTTCGAAGGTAGAGAATAAGACCATCAGAACTGGTTACATCGAAGACCGAGGAAGTCGGATGTGTATGATAGACTTGGAGTTGTCTGGGTGGAGGCTTAAAACGGAAAGAAGGTGTTGCGAATGGCATCACCTCACCAACCATTCAGAGCCAACCCGAACTGACGTCAGCAGTTGTTATTCTGTTTTCACTTGCAGATTTACTTGTAACTTCTCAATGTAACGTTGTGTGTTGTGTTTGTCTGTGTTATTAAATGCTCTTTGTGTGTCACATTCTTACCTAATCAGTATATATTTATTGGCACTGTCAAAACAAAGCATCGGGTAGATGTCAGCCCTACATTAATATCTAAATTAATGCGTTGCAGAGAGTAACGCTACATAATTTCTGGCTCCCGAATGTGGGGCGCGTTCTGGTTGTTAGTTGATATTTTGAGCCTGAAAAAAATGGATGTGACACCGTTAAATACACAACTAAAATCGCGTCCTTTATGATTTGCGCGAAAAATATTGAGGATGATTTAAGGAAGTTCCTAATATGAAGCAACTTTCGATTCTAAAATTGCAAAAAGGCGATAAATTTACTCGCATGGAAAAGTGTCAAACAGAGGTTACAGATCTCATTTTGAAATATTAAGACGGCGAAAAGACGTATGAAGAAATTTTTTGTCTGCTGGAAAGTACAGAGACAAATATTCCTAACTGTTCGCGCAAATTGCACAACTGTATTTGAAGGAGTCGACTACGAAAGAATTCTCTGAAAAGAGAAAATTTAAGCTTCGAAATGTTGAGCTTAAGAATCTCAACGGAGATGCTAAAGACTAACGTTCTGGAGTCAATTTCGTAAAAATCATGACGATGCAAGTATTCCTAACGAGGATAAAATGCAGTATCTCCTACAAGTATCTACTCCTCTTTTGGGACAGTACTGCTACTGTCCCAAAATCCAAATTAATTTGTTAATTGCTCATGTGGTAGAGAGTCTCCTTGCAACAGCGGAGAACTCTCCAAAGGCGATTTCCAAGCTTCAAGAAAGATTTGGGCTTGAGGATTTGTTAGTGCAAATATACATGAGAGACCTGCTGTTGATGGTTATGAAAACTGTGGCTATTGGACGCTGAAAACAGATCTTCCAGCATTATATGATGAGTTGGGAGGGAAGATACGAGCACTAGAGAGCCTAAGAAGCATACAAGAAAAATATGGTGATTTTTTATGGTGCCAGCATGTCTTTTTCAATAGGCCAATGCTCAAACCCACAGTTACTGTCTGTCAAAAGCATTTTTGGTCTGTCTAAACTTTTTATTCCCCACAGTGAAGTCAGAGTTAAAAGGAACTAGATTAGAGTCTGTCGATTTAGTGAAAGCGAAACAGATGAAAGGTCTTTCAGAAAATGGCCTGGAACGCAGGTTCGAGCGATGAAAAATTAATCTGTAGCTGTGTAGGAATGGAGGAGGAGTGTACACTGAAGGGGAGAATATCAAAATTGTAAGTGATTAAAGCTTTCGTGGGTTTTAAAGCATCACTCAAGTTATTTGCTAACTCCACTTAGTATATGTTTGATATCATTACTTTAAAGATTCATTCAACTTTAATGCAATAATGTCCCCATATCAAAATTTCATTGCGTTTTAAAACTATAGGTGGCCACATGGTCGCGAATTTACCGGTGTGTGAACATGATCCACAGTAATCCCTAGAAGGGGAATTTTTAGCGTGCACTTTCCCTACCCGATAGGAAATTCAATCAGTCTGGATAGGAACATGGGGAAATGAGGTCAAAAACATGGAATCGGCGAATTGGCTGATTTAAAATGTTATTATTTTCTAAATGCTGTATGTTAATCATGATCATCTAAACAAAATGGTTAAAAGGGGAAATGACTGAATTATTTAAAAATAAAAGAAACATACAAGATGAACTCGACCATGGGCCTTTAGCCTTGTAACAGTCGAGCAGCCATCCTGAAAATGGATGAGGGGAGTAGGATAATATAAACATAACGTTATTTTTTGATAAGTTGTGGCTTTTATCTTTTGCAGGTTCTAACCACGACTCTAATCATATGTAGTGCAGCTGAAGCAGTTCATCTGCTGTATCAAGACAGCATAGCAAAAGTCTTCTTCTTATCTGTTGGTTTTCGGTTATTTACGTTTGTAAGTGTTTTTCTTATAGTTATTTTTATGCTTTTAGTTTTAAGCAATTTTTCACCACTCATTAATAATATGTTATTATAAGCTGATTGAAAAAATACGATAAAATTTCAAATCAATGTTTTTTTTATCTAAAATGAGACTATGGGCTTTTTGAGGCACTTGTGGTGGAGGTTGTAATTCAACTTAATTTAATATGTCTAGGCAAGTATTTTTGGTTTCCCAAAATATAAAAGGATTAGAAGCAAATATTTTCCAATGATCTTCAGTACGTTAAGTATTTTACACATAATGAGCTGGTTCTGAAATTGGAGCTTTTTGTTTGTATGTCAGCAAGATAATTTTAAAAAATGCAACTAGCAAAAATAATCATTTTTTATTTACACCAATTATGTTTATCTGTATCAAATTCATCATGGGGAAGATGTATTTTTTATAAACAAATACTCGATATTCTATATTTAACGATAAAAACTTATCAAAAACACCTATATTTAAAAAGATAGTTTAACATGCCCTTTAACACTCACAGTTAAGTAAAATATATGCATTTATTACTGTCCTTTTCTGACAATAGATCAAAGAAAAAATATTGACTGTAATAAAATATAAAAACTAAATTTATTGAGCTGCTAAAAGTTCTCACAACCAACAAATATCACCTTCAAATACTAAACATTCTCCCCCGATTGAAATATAATATTTCAAGATACAAATAAATATTAATGTGAACACACAATTTCACATGAATTATAAATCCATATACAATCCGACGCAAAAAAAGAGAAATACACAAATAAATACAAGAATAAGGAACAATAAATTTAACTTGATTCATTATCGGCTCATTGGAAAACACAAAATGAATTTTGATATACAGCCTTGATAACAAGGATACGTAAAGTGAATGCAAGTATTTTTCATCAATTTAAAGTAGAGAAATAATTCTAGATCAGAAAAAATATTTTCTTCGTTTCATAGTCGATTTCTTGAACAGTTTTGGCTAATAATTAATATTTTATATCCTCACCATAGATTTTAAACACCCTAAAAGCGTTTTTCTATTAATAAAAAAAGGAATAAAAAGTAGAAATTATTTTATTTGAGCTTTGATACTGCAAATAAATTAGAGAAAAAAGTTGAAAAAGTTTTTTCAAATTTATGAAAATTTATGGTACTTGCGGCACCTCAAGATATGTTCCGATTACCATGGAATTTTGTTTCTGTCTTTTTTGTCTCCAAAGGCAGCTTTTACGCATTATCAGAAATTTTAAAAAATAATTTTTTTTCTTTGCACCCTAATGTACATGAATGAAAAACGCGAGATAGAAGGGGAGTATTTCATCTTCTATTGGTCAAAGCGACTTTGAGTACTACTGTATCAAATGCATTAGGTAGAAGTCTGGATTAGTTCCAGTTTATGAGGGTAAATTGCCTTCTTGGGGGAATTTCAGGGAAGCTGACCACATCTCATTTTGCATGGAGGGAAACGAGGAAATCCAGAGAACTGCCCGACCGACCGTTGCGAATAATTCGTTACAAAAAATGCATATTGGTCTACAAGGTTTTTTAATAGTGCTGGTTAAGAGCACCATTGGATAGAACCCATAACCAGAGGATAGAACTCATAACTAGAGGATAGAACCCATAACCAGAGGATAGAGCCCATAACCAGACTATAGAAACCATAACCAGAGGATAGAACCCATATCCTTCTTCCTCCGATTCATGTTCTTCAGCCGTGTCCTGCTTTAACCCGCCCTATATAGTGTGGGTTAGATTTCACTATACAAGTTTTCATGTCAGTGGTGAATCCAGGGGGAGGGCTATCGCGTTGCAGTCCCTCCCCCAGAGCTAAGCCAGAATTCTTGATTTTATTTAAATTCACTACAGCTTTTGTTCGTAATTTCCCTTTTTTTAAATAATAAAAACGAGACATCGTTGCTTTCTGGCTTGATAGGCTCGAAAATTTTCCTACTTTTCTAGTCATTCCACTTGTACTTGTAGCGTTGACACGATCTAAGACATTTTTGGCTAATAACTTCAATGCATTTTTTATTAAATTATCGAAAGTATATATTGTAGTGTTTTTTATTACTCTTACTGTTAGGTGAGTAAAGGCTACAAAGTTAAAGTGTTTTGGTTCACATAAGCCATGAGGTGTGAGATTCGTCACGACGATACAAAATTTCTTATGACCTCAGCCCCCCCCCTCCCCTGCCAGACCCAAATCCTGTATTCGCCACTGCTTCAGGTTCACTATATATTTTGTTAAATGATACAAATTTTGTATTACCTTTACAAGTATAAATATATTGCTTACGATAGATTAATTGCTATCAGCATTATCTATCTATACTCAAAGGGTTTCAGAGTTGCATAATTTTTAACAGAAGAATGCCTTCTATATTATTAGTAATTACGAAAGAGAATATCTGGGTTGCTCATATAAATTTGTAGATGAACATGATAATGTTAATAGGCTCTCATATTATCTATGAATTCCGTTATGCGTCATGCCACCTACATGATGCTAAAATTGTCCAAAATGCTCTATAGGGCAGACTGTTGAACCTATACATGCAATATGAAGCAGGTAGTTATTCTTGTATAGTAAGTGCTCACAATGAAAGACTTTCTCAAACTTTTATTTAGATTTTTAATTAAAAATTAGTCGAAATTTTTACTCCATAATTTGAAAACATATTATGGCACAAAAATCATTATTACCACTTTCAAATTAGAAAAATTAGCTTTTCAGTGGCACCAATTTTTCCTTCCATTCTAGTAATTTTTAAAAAATATTATTAATTATATTTTACATTATTACGTTTAATTGTTTTAGTTGGGCGTTTAGGATATTAAATACGTTTTTGTATGTACGTTACCGTTACTATAATTCAGAGTAATGAAGACAGACGAATCAAGCCTAAAATATTTATCAAGTTTCGATCTAGAGGTTCGAATATCCTTTAAATTTTTACTTACGAAAGAAGGCTTGGGTCGCACATGTAAATTTGCTTTTTTCCTTCCAGATCCTTGCTATTTGTCTCCAGTATAAACAGAAGAAAGACGGAGAACTGAATTCTTATACATTGTCACTCTTTTGGATATTGTTTACAGTGTGCAATTTTTTCACTTCGCCATTCTTTGATATTCTCAGGGTAAGTTCGCGACTCTTTTGCTGTTAAAATGAATGCGCTAATTTAATTAAGTAATGAAACTATATTTATTTCTATTTTTATAAATTTGCCTTTTAACTAGGAATGGTGAGTTCACACATCGCAAAATGCTTTGCCAGTAACAAATAATTATTTGCTTTGTTAAAGATGATTAATGTTTCTTTTACAGTTTATCTTTTATTTAAGCATTAAGTTATAAAAACAATTAATATATGCATTTGAGGCAATACTGTTTATTATGACCCATGTATTTAAACAGTTTCAATATGATCTTATGGAAAATCTATCCCATTTTTATGACTACAGAAACAAGCCAGGGAATAAATATTCAGAATCCAAAATAAGAATGAATTAAAAAAAGAGAGAAAAAAAACAAACATAATGTGGTTGGTAATGTTCTTCCTTCAGGAGTTTCTTTTACATAAAGTCTATTCATGTTCACATGCAAGGTCTAGCGTCAATTTAGTTTCCGAATCCAGTGCCCGCTTGAAGTTGCTGCTCGTAACATTAAGAACAATTCCTTGTTGACCGAAATGATAGTTTATTTTTTGCTGTATAATTTCTTTTTTAATATTTTCGCGAGAATTACAGAATGCTATAAAGCAATAAGGTAGATTTATTAGCTTGAAGCATCTCGTGAAACAAGAGAGCTGAGAACTTGCCCACAGCTTGTGGGATTCAGCAATTATATGCTTCAGTATTATTCTAGAATTATCCGGCCAGAACTTTTAAAGAAAGATATAAATTGCCTAAGCATAGATAAAGAATAAATAACAATTTGAATTAAAATACTAGGTACACAAATTCCCCGTGTTAATTAACCCCTTGACAGTCATGCCCGAGCTCCACTCGTGCGTCGAATTATTATAAGTTAGTATAAGTCATTCATAGACGTTATAACTTGTCGCAAAAAATGACCGGTAATCCATTAACATCTCAAATGTTCTATGTACACTCATGTCCATAAAGTAAGGATAATGAAGTTCAGGCAAAGAAAGAGACAGAAGCAAAACAAATTTGACTTATTTGTAAAGTCTATTTATTAAACAAAAGGTAAAGAGCAAAACAGATGCTATATGTTTGACATAATTAATAAAAATTGCGATTTTTACTCTCTGGAGCAAATTTCATCCTATCCATATTACTATCCGCGCCATCTGGTGGTTTCCTGTAATTTGCATATCCTTCTTCAAGA
Organism: Araneus ventricosus; assembly: GCA_013235015.1. Classification (NCBI taxonomy): domain Eukaryota; kingdom Metazoa; phylum Arthropoda; class Arachnida; order Araneae; family Araneidae; genus Araneus; species Araneus ventricosus. Next base: position 3,986 of record BGPR01002519.1, on the reverse strand, counting down.
TGTGTGTGATAATTCTACAGGTGAAATTTTTATTTTAGAGTTCAATTTCTGTGTGATTCTGAATTATCCTTAATTTATGGACATGAGTGTACATGTAGTTGAATTAATACGACAACATATACCCAAAATGGAGTCATGAAATTAAATGGTACAAAAAACTACATTCTTAAAGGGTCAAATTCCTTGAGTAGAGAGCTGAGACAATCATAACATTCAAACGCTTCCGGCACATGGAGCATGAGGGAGAGAGAGAGCCGAATTGTCAGTTAGAAGATATAGGCATTGACAGAAACATGGTCAGCAAGTGAAGTAAGAAGTATGATACGATTTTTGCGTCTAAATGTCTCCAGCTGAAATTTGTTGATGGAAGTGCATTGAGCTATTGTCATGTCATGAAAACAGTTGAGGTTCGGGTGAATTGGAAAAGGCAGAAGCGAAGAGCGAGATTATCAAAGATCTTTGCTATCTAGCACTTCCCCCACTGAGCCAATGGAACAACCTCCCTTTAGCCCTGACCTCGCATGAAATGATTTTCATCTATGCGGACAGTCAAAGCACCTGAAAGGTCATTATTCCGGAACCAATGCTGTTCATTATTTCATTTGAAAGATCGTTATTTCAGAACCAAAGTTCAGCAAATCGTCTTCACTTGGCTTCACATCCTTGTCACTGATTTCTTCTATGCTGGGTTCGATACGATGGTGTTCAGATGGAACAAATACTTCGACAGCCATGGTAAGAGAAGTAATACGTGCCAGTGCCTTACTACGGTGTGTATCACTTTGAATTCGTGAATAAGGAGGAACTCAGGAGGCTTGTTACCTTACTTTTTGAACTGCTCTCGTATATGATCCTCGTATTGAACTGCTCTCGTATANGATCCTCGTATTGAACTGCTCTCGCATATGATCCTCGTATTGAACTGCTCTCGCATATGATCCTCGTATTGAACTGCTCTCGCATATGATCCTCATATTGAACTGCTCTCGCATATGATCCTCATATTGAACTGCTCTCGTATATGATTCTCATATTGAACTGACCTCGTATATTTCTTTCTAGGGAAAATTAGGTGATATAACTGACTCAGCTACTTTTATGTTTGGAGTCTTAACTTTCATCATACTAGTAGCGGAAACTGCTCTCTCCTTGTTCACTGACCCTCAGTACAGCGTTATCTGGGATGCAGAAAAGGTAAGTTCTCAGATAAGATGTATTTAATGGTACTTCTAAGCATTATTATGGAAAAATCTTAATGTTTTATACAATGGTAGCCTAGCATTAGAACAGGACATATTATCGAAACACTTTAATGACTATGACTTTGAAATAAGCGCATAAATTCTCTAGATAGCGTCATTTATCTCGTTTTACATGAAAAGTTAATATTTCCCACAATAGTTCTCCAGTGACTTTGTTTCCTTTTTAGGCAGTTTATGGTCTAAATAGAATTTGTAATGGCGTTACGTGGATCTCAAAGTCAAAAGATTTATAAAGCTGGTATTTTATTAAAGAAAATGAAACTGTTTTCTTCACAGTTCGGTTTCTAAGAAACAATGCATTAGTAATATCGGTACAATGCTATAGAAAAATCTACTCCAAAGTGAGTATTCTCTGAACACATGAGCAAAATTGAGAAGGTGCTGTCTTCAATATTTTTTAGTATACTTCCACATAAAAAATATCACATGATTTATCTTTAAATCAAGAATAATTTTTCTTCGGTTATATGCAAGAGAATATTTCCTATTAACATCAATAACTGACCTTCTCATTTCGTAATTTTAATTATTTCCGGCGATAATATTAAAAACTTTTTAAATAAGTTTAAATAAATAAATGCAATAATTAAAAATGTTTGTAATATTTATGCCAATTTTGTTTATAACAATAATTTCCAACTGATATTACTGGTAAATCACATATTAAAATAATCCTCCAGCGTTTCTTTTATTTTATAGAGTACTGAAAAAATTGAGCATAGAAAAAGTACCTATTCCATTCACAGATATTGTCAAGAACTTGATACAAATTTTCTTTTATGAATAATTGTAACAACTAAGATGTATATATATATAAATTTCCTTGGGCGTGAGTGACAACGCTCAGATAGAAGAAAAGGAAATAATTGAAGTCATATGATCAATTAGGTTAACCCATCATCTGTCCCTAACACTCAAAATTTTTGAAAGGGGACAAAATTTATTTATGTCATAAATAGCGTAATTAACGGATTAAAACCATTTTGAAAAAAATTCTTTTGTTTGCTTTTACAGAATGTTGCTAAAAAGCAACACAATTTATTTTCGAATTACATGAAATTGTAAAAGCATTTCACATGAAGTGAGACAGAGAATTATTGCAAATAATTTCTGTTTGGCTGCAACAGATTTTATAGCGTCTGTTTTATTGACGATATTCCTTCGTGTTTAAATGTGAACTGATTAAAATTACACCTTAAAATTTCTGACAAAATTTCAAGTCTTCTTAATAATATACACTGTTTATTTCTAAAAAGTTATTAAAATTTTTATCTAAAAAATAATTAAATTAATGTTGGGAAAACACAACATCAGCAGAAAATGAGTTAAACGTATGATCATTTTTGTTATATTATTATTCTTAATACATTAAAAGTGGTTTAAGTATAAAGTTGAGAAACTTGCATTTAGAATTTTGCCTCAAACGAACTTATCTTGTTTATGTTTGGCTGCTAGAGAGTTTATAGAGTCTGTTTTATTTTCTTGATTCCTTTCATTATCTGGTTTGGACGATCTCCTTTTATTTTACTCAAAGATAGCCTGCGTGTTTAAATGCGAAATGATTAAAATAAATACTTAAAAATTAAGCAAAATTTCAAGTTGTCTTAATAATATGAACTGTTTATTTCCATAGAGTTAGCAAAATTACATTAAAAACATCATTAAATTAATGTTGGGATAACACAACACCAGCAGAGAATGAGTCAATCGCATGATAATTTATGTTATGATACATAATATTGTTGAAATATTAAATTGTCCCAGATTATTTGCAAATACTGATCTGAGTCATTTGAAGTCGGGTGTATACTTGCCCTTTATGAATTAAAAGGAAAGGATACACCAGACAAAATGTTCAGCTGAGAGTGAATGGAATACAGATTTGCAATTGCACAGCACAGATCCGTGGAAAACAACATTACGCAGCATGATACGATAATGGCCCATATGACATAGTTTTAACAAGAACCTATGGACTTCTTAAAATAAGTGTATAAAGGTAGTGCGATTTGAAGCCGTACAAGCTTCGCATGTTGCTATTTATGCAATTGGGTTGCAGTGCTATTGTAAATTTGTATTCAATTCAATCTGTATTGTACATTTTATCTAGTATAGCCTTTTATCTATATATTTAAAATAAATTGGCAAAACAATGAGAAAGCCCCCTAATCCCAACAATTGGCATATTTTGACAACTTTTATTTCATAGAAAAGCTTATGACGTCTGGATATGTTGTCAACGGCCCCCTGATCACCACAACAATCCATTTTCGAGAGAAATCGAATAAATATTACTCCAATAAAGTCTCTGTACAGATAACTTTCAGAAACTTACCCAGCCGCAACCACTGGACATATTTCGACAACAACTAGTCACCCTAGATATGTCATAAATGATCGTCTACCACACTCCATTTTTGAGAGAAATCGAAAACTAAAATCTTGGCAGAGTCCCTCAGCTTCTTCAACCGCCAATTCGCTAATCTATTTCGACAAATTGCAAGCATAGTTACA
>BGPR01002518.1:150334-174101 GCA_013235015.1 Araneus ventricosus | reverse complement strand
AGACGTCACTTTTCCCGTTGTTAACGTGCGGAAAAAGTGACGTCTCCCAACCCAACTGGGGTTACCAGAATAGACCCCCAAGCCTGCCTGATGACCTCCTACATTAATAGTAAGGTCATATTTTTACAAATAAAAGTGTGTTTTAAAAACTGACTGCGAATTTCATTAACGGATAAACAGTGGGTTTTTGATTTAATATAATTTCTTAGTAGATGAGACCCTGCAAATATCACATCTGAAAAATATTCTATGATTAGACGCAATTATGCAGTCGAATCGTTTCGTTCAATAAAGAAAGATTATTTACAAAGGGATTACGAGAACGTATTGCTAAGCTAAAATTAAAATTGACATTTTTAATTTTAATTTTAGCTTAGTAATATGCAGTGGCGAATCCAGGATTTTGGTCTGGGGGAGGGAGGCTGAGGTCATAAAAATTTTGTATCGTCGTGACGAATGTACAACCCCATGGCTTATGTAAACCAAAATAATTTAACTTTACAGACTTTACTTCCCAGACAGTAAGAATCATAAAGAACAATACAATACTTTCGATAATTTAATAAAAATTACAATGAAATAACTGTCCAAAAAATGTCTTCGACGGCGTCAATGCTACAAGTACAAGTGGAATGGCTAGAAAAGTGGGAAAATTTTCGAGCCTCTCAAGCCAGAAAGCAATGTTAGCACGTTTTTATTATTATTTTTTAAAAAATTGAAATTAAGAACAAACAGTTGTAATGATTTTAAATAAAATCAAGAATTCTGGCTTTACTCTGGGGGGGGGGGCGGCAGCCCCATAGCCCCCCTAGATTCGCCCCTGGTAATATGTTCTCTTCATCCCTTTGTAAATAATAATTTAGTAAACAATTGCAGGAATAGCCTCAAGTTGGAAGGCTGCAACTGTTAACCAACAATGCATTAAGAGTGTTTTTAGTTATATAAGTTTGTAATTTTTTAAACCTTTCTTTCAATAAAGGTTCACGCATACCTAGCCAACAGGCAAGGAACCATCCTGGCTCCAAGTTCGGGGATATACTGTGGTGTTAAAAAATCGAATCATTCCATAGATTCCGGATTCGGTATTGCAATTTATACCTGAGTGTACGCGCTGTTCAACAGTTTCACAGTAAGTAAGTAAACGGAATCACAATTTCTATCTGTTGAACGAAAGGCTACTTTTAATGCAGTCATTAATTTTGAGAAAAATGCTGCAAGAACAGCTAAATATTAAACCTTGCTGCTTAAAGGTGGTTCTCTATTGAATAAAATCGGCAACTAGCAAGATTCGAATACGGATTTAACGTGACTTATCACCTTTAATCGACAAAAGAATGTACTTCCTCAATATGCAGAATTCACCAATCAAGATGAGTATTTCATTGATGCTATGCATTATAATATTTGTAACATTTAAAATAAACTAATCGCCTTCGGCGACCAGCTGTTCGTCCGTAATATTAATAGCCTGTGTTTTTTTCTTAAAGTTAATATCTATTTGGCATTAGGATAGAGTGCTGGATGTGCGGTTGCAATAAAACGATGATTTAAATTATAAACATTTAATTTACATAATTTACATGCCGAAAGCTTATGCGAAGAACATCGCATCGCGGCGCGGATACAATCTGGAATGAAAACAATGTTGCCAGATACAAAAGATACATTTCACATTTCAATAATAAAAGAGTGGCTTGACGCTAGCGCCGCCACATATATTTTATTTATTTCGGAATCTCCTTTCTTCCCAACTCCAATAACGTATTTTTGTTTGGAAAGTGTAATCACGTGATGCATCGTTTCCTATAGATGCTGCCAAATCCTATAACTAAAAACTTTTTCTTCTGGGAGCCACAAGAGAAATAATTTCATAGATGAGTTTGAAATAAAATTAACTTATTGAGAGTTTCGAAACATAAAAGGCTATATCAAAACAAACTTTGAGAAAACTAAAGTGTATAGCATACATTTATACTGTAATAAAATTCCACTTCATGTTCCTAATTTCTTTCCGCGATATGCTGTTTTAAAAACAAAATATAAGATAGTAAAATTACGAAATCTTCGATCATCACCGATTTTATTTGGTAGCTTATCTCTACTAATAATAAAAGAGAAAGTCTGTGTGTGTGTCTGTTGGCGGTGTACAGAACAGACCGTAGAACATAGAGCTACCAAATTTGGCACAGATATACTTTGGATGCTGTAAATGTGCACCTCGGAGCCGTTTTTTTCGAAATTTTAATTAGAATTCTAATTAATTACAAATAAAGCGAAATTTTGGCGTTTTTCCTTACTAACTTCCGAAAATATTACAGCACAAAACTCATTTTTACGCCATCTGAAAGTGCAAAAATTACCTTTTCAATAATATCAAATAAGTTGCAGTACATTTTTTTCTCTAATTTTAATAACCTTCTTAAATATTTTTTGGCATAATTTACAACACTACTTTTCATTGTTGCAACGCATTTCAAACCGCTTGCATTGTTTAAATAAATATTTAATTGCGCGTTTCTCTTTCATTGTTGAAAGCGAAGGTAAGATCCTAATACATTTTTCTTTCATATTTTATTTCATCAATTATTTTTTGTAGAATCTGTAAACCAAGCTCTCTGAGATTTTAGGTGTATGAAGATATACATCCAGTAAGCTAAATGATTATGGTTGCTATGATAATATTCTCTTTTTCAGCAAGTTTTGAATTCAGTAAACATGCGGCTGGCCATAAAATGTGCTGCACCATTTTAATGTTGAAATCGAATGCATATTTTGGAAGAAGAATAGGAAAGTGATGAAGGCGCTGAACTTGCATTTAGGTGTTACATGGCGCGGTCAGTTATTTGACTCCTTTGGGGACATTTATGTAGACAATGAAAAGAACAGGTGCAAGGCCACTAAAAAAACATGGGTTAAATATCTACTACAATCTGTTACGTTTATAAGGGAACCATGAATATAAAATGATGCAAGATTCAATTGAAATTATATTCCCGGTGAACAAGCTGGTCGCCGAAGGCGGCTAGTATTGAATAAAATCTAACGGATCTCTACCAGTTACTAAGGGTATATTTTGCAGATTGCTATTAACAAGGGATATTCCCTTGCAAAGGGTACCATCTACGTCATGTATCTGATTTCATTTTGATTTTCATTAATGAACTATAAGACTAAAAGTCATGTAATTCGCATCATTCATATTTGGTAATCTGCACTGAATAAACCAGAAGGATCTGCACACAGTGCTTTGTTATATCCAACCAGTCCCTCTCCAGAGCTCCTGTTGCTTCCCCGATAAGGCCAGGACCTTCAGGTTGGGAGGAAGAAACGCGAGCAGGCGAAGATTTGAGATAATGCAACAGCAGCAGCAGAACCAAACAGAATAAAACAGATACAAAATGGAGCGAAGAGTCAGCATTAGATGGGCAGAAGGACTGCTGCACGTGAAAGGAGGAGGATATCTGACGCCGAGGTCTTTGGAGTGTTTGAATAACGAGCGATCCTTATTCTTTCTGCCCAAAGAATGCTTATAATGAAGGATGATAAGGCCGCCTTTTCTTTAAAATTCAAGATCTTTTTTCACCCTGATCTCTGATTTCTTGGAGAAAGTCATTGAAGAGTGTTATTTAAGAAATGACAGATCGGAATGGTTATATTTTTCAATCCAGCGCTATCCTTCTTTTTGTGTAGCTCTCCGATAAGATACGGACTGGATTTGGGAAAGTTCGGGAGCCTTTTTTTAAACATAAAGAAGTTGTCTGTTGATTTTTTTGTAGTGGAGTTAGCTACTTTTTTTATATAAAAAAACTATTCTAAGGAAACAACACTGAAATAAAATTCTCAAATGCTTGCAAATGTGTCTGTGTTTTAACTTTAACTTTAAATGACTTATTTATCTTATAATACTTATCATTATTTGCTTAAAATGTTATTTTTTCAACTATGAACTGCTTTTAATAATTTTTTATGGTCTTCCTTGATACTTATCATGAAAGCAGAACTGATGTGAAAAAATTAATGCTTTTCTCAATCCAATAATTAAAGTACACTTAAAAATGCGTTTAATACTAAAATGTTAACTGTTATAATTTTAAAATGATTTCTGGAATTTATTCCCTGCATAAAACATGAGAAAAATACCTTAAAAAATCCTATTTTCTTTTAAGTATTGTTTAGGGATGAAAAAAGTTTGTCACCAATCAGCAACACTGAGCTTTAGTTCAGAAAAAAACTTCCTTGATAAAATTCTATAATGTCAAATATAGATGAATTTTAATAAATAATAATACGGATAAGGAATTTCTGTCAACACTGTAGAATAAAATATATTATTCTCAAGTAAATAAACAAAGCAAAAAATGCAGCCTCATGTGAAAAGCATCAATTTATTTTTAATTTTTTACCAACATTCAGCCTGCCATCTATATATTGTAAATTGATTTAATAAAAATTTCATTATGTATCCTATTGGCAACAACAGGCATTAGAGCTTCAGTCTTATTCTCAAGATTTTAGAAGAAAAAATTGGGTACGGTGCTTAAAGTCAACACTGGGCCTTTAAGTGTTAAACACCAAATGGCGAGCTAACGTACTAGAATGAAAATTTCAATGAAATGTGACTTTCATGGCATTTCTCAAAGTGTATTTTTTCTTAATTTTGAAAGAAATTTAATGTAACTAACATACTAAGAATCATCGTGAAATAAGATGGTTAGTTAATTTTTTCTCCGTTCCCTCTCTGTTTACTCACAAATAGATCCGCCAGTTTTAATCCCTTGGCTCCCATGTATCCACTTGTGGATACATGATATATCTATACTTATAAAAGTCAATGTTTGCGTGTGTGCGATGTCCAGACGAATCTATAGCACTTACAGCCATGAAAGTTGGCACGCAGGTAGTCGTAATGCATGTCTCATTGCACCTCGAAGCCGGAATTTTAAAATTTAATCTAGAAATTTTTTATTTAATATTTTGTGCGGTTTTGGGTCATTTTTGGCACCTTTGCGGATGTAGTATCTTTTTTAATGCTCGTTGAAAAACAATCAATGCACCATCGGATAGAACAAACAATTTTCGTTCTAATGAAGTTTGTTTTGAATTTTTAGAAATTTTTAAACAATAGTCACTTTTCATTTATATTTTTAACTTTTAAATCTTATTTTCTTGCATCCGACTTTCTAATAACGCTATCATTTTCAATTTTTTTTAGGTATAAACCAGAATATTTATCCCTGTTTTAAAACAAGAATGGTTAAAATATCTTTTTCCTCCGATTTTCTATGAATTTTTTTATTGATCAGTTCAAAACATTTTCTCTCGCATATCCGAATAGAAGAAGCTTTCGTCCGACCCAAGGTTACTCTGAGTTCCCAGAATGCAACTATGCGATCAGCTGGCGGTATCAAGCGACAGTCACGTCATACTCCCGATCATTTTATTGCGTCAGCTAATCTTAATTACTTCATTTTACTGATCCATGAATCATTTGATTTATTTGTTTTATACGTTTGATAGTCGCGCATACATGCTGATAACTTTAGTTAAAAGAAAGTTCTTGCGTGTACTTTAACTAAAAATCGAGGGCGAAATATAAATATATATGTTTTGATTTCATTTTCAAAACTTTTCGTTTTTATTTTGCTGAAGTCATTATGCCACGGGCAACGCCGTGCGTGTACTGCTAGTAATAGTATAAAACCACATGTAACCAAAGAAGGAGACATCAGACACTGAAATTTACTGTATTGGGATTGAAATACACACATATATGTTCTCTAGGCTGAGTTATAAGAATTGATAAACTACAAATTTTCATGTATTGCCCCAAATGTTCAAGGGTACAAAACGATTTTTGACATGCATTTCATGAATGAATAGTCAGTTTGGTTTTTTTTTATTTATGTTACAACACACACAACATCTATTTCGCTTAAATCTTGAACCTTCGATGATATTATCAACAAGTACATGAAGTTTGTCAGGTGTGTAGGTTTTTCGTATTAATCTGGGGAAATCTGGTTTAGGGAAAAACTGGGTTCACGGCGTGAGCGAAGGTAGCGCCGTCTGGGAGCAAAGGGGTTAAAGAATACTGCATAGGAGGTCAGAAAAAAACGAAACGCATTGTGTTTCTTACAGATGCACAACCACTGTAGACGCTACTACCAGAAAGTATGTACACAAGGAAGTTCGGGCGGTTTAAGAATGGCAACGGTCGTTAACACCCTGACTTCTAAGTCGGCCGTAACCGGCCATGCGATTTCTATACAAGTGGGACGAATTTCGGCCGGTTGCTATTCCGAAAGGGGGAGAAGGCAGTTGGGCGAGTGGTCATTAAAGGGACCCTTTGGAGAGATAAGAGATGAAAGGCCTGCCATTCAGCGGACGAATCTATTCCATAGATAATTTAGTAAACAAACCTCCGTATACAACTGTACTCAGATTTTTGAGAACTCTTAGTAGTCAGAGGATTAAAGGAAATCCATAAATATATTTGAACACAAACACTTGACCTATATTCATTCGTTATTATTCGTTAAAGCCACTAAATAATTGCATACACGCAAAGAATTTCCTTACATTCACATTTTCAATTTCCCTCTTCGCTAAAAAGTATCTTTCGTTTAACCCTTTGAAAGATATATATATATATATTACATATATATCTTTCAACTACATATTTATTTTTGTAAATATTACATATTTTGTTTTGTAAATTACGAAATTTATTTCAGACATGAGTATTAGACATGCAACTGATCATAAATATGTAAAAGGAGAAAAAATTAGCATTTTCTCTATTTTCAAGAAATTTTCTGGTCTCACAGTGAAATCAATGAACTGTAACGGACTATTTTTCTTCCGGATAAGTTATCATCGAAATGCAATTTAAATTATGTATTTAATTTATAAGTATATGTTGAATATTCAGGATATTCAACCTTCATAAAATTCAATATTATTTTCGAAGATTCAATTTTCAAAAAATATCAATTTGTGCAAAACCCCTCATCATCTTGTTTCTCTTAGAGATCAAAAGCAATTTAGCCCTTGCAATGCCGTTATCTTTGTTAATATTAACGGTATTAAACGGGAAATTTTATATAAGTTGGTCTATATATCTGGCTCTTAAGTTAGGAAAGAAAAATTACGCTGCATTTCGCCCATGCGCAGTAAAAATATGCTCAGTGTGTGGTTTCACTGCGAAACCAATGAACGCGAAAGTGTTAAGCTTAGTAGTTTCGGAAGAGCAGAAAGTTTTATTTTCGAATCCCGCGTCTCTTATCTGTTGCTGGATAAACTCGAAACAGAGACACGGCACCAAGTAAATGATGAATAGATATAATATGTATGATAGAGAAACAGTGTAGGTTGAAATCACTTCGTATTATCTCAAACATAAATTTTTGATATTTAAATCGCTTATTGAAAAAAAAAACATTTTCTCGTATACATTAGCAGAATTTTAAATTAGAATCCTAATATTTTCAGAGGCAATACTATTTCTAACTATTCAGTCAGTAGCGTTATTGAATTTTTGCCAGAATTCATTGAAGTTTTCAGGTGAAAGGAGATTTAGAAGTGAAGGAAGAAGAATTGCCGAAATAGAACTCAAATTATTTTTCTGGCACTCCTTTGATAAGAAATGATTCATTCAAATAAATTGCATATGGAAAAATGTGAAAGGAAAACAAATTTAAACATCATTGAAAGTCCACGAATAGCTGCTGTTAAATGTGGCATTCAGCTGCAAATTTCAGTTGAAGTAAATTATCGTGCAGATTTTTCGAAGGGAAGATAAAACAAAGTATACACAAAAGTTTTAGAGCGAAAAGTATTTTAAAAATCAATGAAGAAGAATGGCAGAAGGAGAATACGAATTATTTATCCGCTACTTCATACATCGGAAATCTGGGCAATTAAGGTATCCGACTGTGTTCGGAGACATTTTTTTGAAAAATAACTTATATTTATATTTTAATGTTATTTTTGAACTGCATATGTTTTAAAACTATGAAAATATTGTAAAATTAGGCTTTCAAAATAATATTTGTTTAAAAAAACTGAGAAATTTGAAGAAAAATGACTCAAATATTTGCCTTATCCTAACAGCTATAGACAAAATCATATTCTAATTATACATAAATCCTTTTAGGAGTACATTTTTATGACGGTTATCTGTGTTATGCTCTAAAATATTACTTGTACTTGAAAATAGTTTTGAGATATAGCTGAACGTAGTTACTAAACTGGTAATTTTTCATAAAAAATGCTTTTCGTTTATATTTAAGCACTTAAAAATAATACTTGATTTTAAAATTGACCTTAGTTTTTAGAGGAAAACATCGAGCATATTACAGAAAACAATCTCAGAAAATTTCATATCAATACTTGAATAACTTTTTCAGAAATCATTGTTACGATCGACAGTTTTCCTCAAAAATACCACTTCTCAGAAAACACATCTAAAGTTTTCATGCAGCATACAATAATGCTTACAGTTCGGTAATAAAACAACTGAAACTCCATTTGTAATTCAAGTAGAGTAAAAAGTGAGATAGTTTTAGAAAGCTGATTAAACAGGCTACAAAATTAAGTCATAAAGTTTTTTTTTGATAATTTCATCAAAAACGACGATTTTAAACCAGTCGGATACCTTAAAATGTCTGTGGAAATATAATAGAAGAATAAAAATTCATGCGTCACCAAATAGCTGTTGTTAAATGTGGCACCCAGCTCCAACATTCAGTTGAAATACTTTATTCTGTAAATCTTTCTAAACAAAGAAAAAAAAAACATATCAGAATGATGTCGTAAGAATTTAGCATTTCTCTTCGGCGATTTTTTCTTCTAGAATTTTAAAGGTGCTTTCAAGTTCCAAAGAAAGTGTTGATGCACCCGAAATTAAGTTTTAATGAAACACATTCTTGTCCCTCGGGCAAAGAACAAAAGTTACATGCAGATTAAAAAAGATTATACAAAAATATAGAATTTTGTAGTTATAATTGTAAGGATTTGCGAAAATTAATTATAACTATTCTTGCAAATACAATCATTTGCGCTGGTACTGAAGAAAGTTAACAGTTTTCAGCTTTATTTAATCAATTACTATCTTTATTATTTTTCTTTTTAACAGCAAAAATGTTATGCAAATCACTGGAAATTTTATGATATCAATATTCATTGAATAAAGAATGTTTGATATAAAGGCTTTCAATGCACTTAACCTGCATTCTCTGATAGCGCTAATCGGTCAATTTTTATATCTAAAAACTATTGCACTACACAAATTCAAAACAAAAAAACATCGAAACACATGTTATAAAATTTAAAGTCACAGGCAGTGAAACAAATATTTACTGCGTTTCATAATAATATTTCCAAGAGCTCACGAGAATTATTTTAGCCATTAGTATAAAAATAGTTAAATTGCGCGGATAAATGCAGGATAATTAGCAAATTAAAACAAATATTCTGAGTGACATACATAATTTCATAAGAATCAATGTAAGGATTAACTGAAATTATTTATAGCCTTTCTTGTAACAGAACTTAGAATTACTTACAAAATTTACTGTTTATTACAGCTTAAGTATTATGTAAACGATCAATCACAAATTAGAATTCTACCCAAAACATTCCTTAAAGAATTTTTATGGTACTAATCATAATAGAATAAAAAAATCTCATGTGTTAGTCGATTATAATTTGCATTTGAATCAACCTAATGATACATTTGTAAGTGATTGTCTGTAGTGAAAAAGTTGGAATAACTCTCATCATCTCCCAAATTCTCCCAAATCCTTAAACCGGTCTTTATCCCAGTAACACTTGCATGTTAAAATCCTAATTATTTTCATTCAGGCCATCCGTTGTGGGTTGAAAATTACGGCCTTCTGAGCTGTTTTGCAGTAAGCAGACGATTTAGAAACGCCGGAACAGTTTCGCGCTTGCCATGAACCTCGTTACTTAACACCATTAACCGACAAACTACTTTGCGTGTTCGGAATAATTTGTAGCTCAAGGATGGCAACGGCTGGAATCGTTCGCACAGTCGCCAGCCAGCATTCCGCTTCTAAACCTGAATTCCTTCTGCATGTGGGCGTAATAGAGAACTCTCAGAAGCTTCTGTGGGATGTACCGTCTGTATGTCTGAACAGGTTGATTCAATCATGTGATGTATGCAAATAGCATTATAATTCGCTAAAGTTATTAAAGTGCTAAAAATTAAATGGAATAGTTATGATAATTAATTATAAGTTATTGCGAAGAATAATTGTATGTATATTCTGAAACTTTTGGAGTAAGAATTATCACTTTAAATATCCTAAAGTGTGGCTTTCAGATGTACGTAGAAACTGTTTTTTTTTCAAATTTTCGCTTATTGTATAAAGGTGACGTAGATAAATGATTATATTCATCTATATCATGATGAGACCAGATACAAATCGGCTCTTCAGTGTAATCATTTGCTATATTAACTGTATGATAATTTTGTAGTAATATACCGAACCAAGCTCAGGCTTGGGCGGAATAAACATATACTGTATCTATTAATATGTTCCGTTTATCAGCACTCCATTTGCACAAGTTTGTATTTATCAATCTCTTATTCATTATATAGGGTTTGCCAAAAGTCCTTGACGCAATTCAAAATTTAATAAATAATAAAAAAATTGAGATATCAGCGTGCGGTTTTCACTAAATTACATTACACAGAATTAAGTGTTTTTTGCTGTAAATAAATAGTTAATAAATTAGAAGATTAATTAAAAAAATATCTGTACCGCATAACAATATACAAATGGAAAACAATACACGAATTGTAAAAAGATGATGACAGTACATAGCAATGCATTACGGAATTTTTGTCACAACAAAACACATTACACTGCAGAGTACAAAATTATTTTACATGACTATCAAAAGTCAAAATGGGCACCTCTTGTAGCTCGAGCCACATCTAAACGATAGTTAATTTCAATCCACGTATTTGCTAACGAGACTGTGGAAGAGTGTTAATTGCTGTTCTGATACGTAGGGTAGACCGGGGCTAGTTGGGCCGTTTTTTCTTCTAAGAATTTTTAAAAAATTACAATTCAACATTTTAAATTTTTTTTAATGCAAACACTATCAGTGTACCTTCAAGAAGAATTCACCATAATAACATTTGAAAATATTAACTATTAATATTAATTTATAAGCTTAAACTGAGGGCAACACCACGGGGTAAGTTGGGCCACATCACGGGGTAAGTTGGGCCGCATCACTTATTTAATATTCTGGTAAGGTAGAACTGAAGACACATAAAAAAAATCTTATCATATTTTACTTTTCATTTCCTGCGAATGATAACACAAGATATCCCAAAGGAAAATCTCTTTCATGCACCATTCCTTGATGAAGCTATAAAATTATAAAATTAAGTGAAGCAAAAAACCTAGAAATTGAAAATACAAAATTAATAAGTTTTATGTGGAAAACAGAATTAAATGACTGCATCGTCACAATTTTCATCATTACAGCTTCACTTCTAAAACAGCAGCTTTCATTGCTTAAGAAGAAGCATTCCCTCTATCCGATTTTCTAACATAATGGCGAAACATCTTAGAAGGTAATCCTGCAAGAGAAACAAAGAAGCATGTTGTGATTATCGCAAAAAATTTTCCATATTGTTATATTTAAGGCAGATAAATAATAATATTATTATAATATAAATTATAATACTAATTTAAGGAATAATATAAATAATATTATTAATTTAAATAAGTAAATAATAAATAATTTTAATAATATAATTAATATTAGTTTTCACAATTAGGTTACAGATACAAATCCGGTGCATTTCTACTCAACAAGAACTGAGATACAATTTTTAAATTTATCGTAAAATAATAACAGCGAATTCTGTTTTGCACTTTTTTAATGGAGATGGAATCAGCTTAGATTTTCTTAACAATTATCTTGCATTTTAAATTTGGTGCATAACCCATAAATTCAGATATATTTATATATCGCTATATTTGCAGCAGCATTGATTCAGATATATTTTACAGTAACATTGAATCATTATAGTTATTCATAATGGACATGCCATATATTAATTCGGCGTAATCCCATCTTAAAATTAAAAGAACATTTTAAAATCTTTAAAAAATATTACTAACACTGAACTTAAAATTCTATATGCATTTCAATTTAAAATATTTTAACAAAATTATTGTCTTTTAATAACAATGGGATATTTGATATGATTTCAATTTGCAAATTTTAACCGTCATCAATACTTTCTTCCTTTGAATATAGAAGAAATTAAAAAAAGAATAAATATACATGAAATTGAAAGAACGGTTACATAAATGAATTGATTTCGAGACTTCATTCGTTACAATTCGGCTTTGGAGATACTACGTGTTACGTTCGCTCGTCATTTCCACAGGATCAACATTCTACGGGGCAAGTTGGGCAGCCGGCCGAACGTGCCCCATGCGAAGTGGCCCAACTTACCCCATGTCGCCATTTTTGTTTCCCATGGGTGTACGAATTTACTTTGAAAGTATTTAATTAAACAAACATGCCCTACAGTAACTATAAACAGTTATCTTTCAGAATATTATTTGTAAAAATGGAAATTGTAATATGAAAACATAGAAAAAGAAGATTATTTATAATGAAGGAAAGTTACTCACCTTGGCAAAAATTTGAAAATTCCAGCTAGTTCGTTAATAGACGCTGCTATTCCAATGACCTTTACAGGAAAGAAGGGAGGGTGGATGACACATACTTGGTTGGAGTAACAGCGCTATCTATCGGAAAATATTTAAAATAATCCGACTGACCCAACGTGCCCCTATGACCAACTAGCCCCGGTCTACCCTACCTTTAGTTTTTCTATGTTTGCCATCCTGGATCTGGATTAAATCTGGAGAAAGAGGTGGGCATAGTATTGGACCATTCTGTATGGCAAAAAATTTTTATGCCGCGTTATGAAATCTAGCGGAAACTGCACTCGTATATCACAATTTTTGATTGTTTTTTTAATTTTAAAATGTGTCAAGGACTTTTGGCCCATCCTGTATTTCACGTTCATTTGACTTTCCTATTCTGTTCCTACGTAACACAGCCTCTAAGACTTTATTTCAATAGAGGGAAACTAAAAGATGTTGTTTTATCATTATTCCTTTTTGTTTGATAAAAAAACTGAAATGGTTAAGATTATTGAAATGAAAGGAAGAGTATTAAAGAAGGAAAACTTTTCAAATTTAAAGCAGTGAATTAAAATTAGAAAGTATTTATGAGTGTTGAAACATAAATAAATGAGTCATAAATAATTTCCAACAGGGCTTTGTATAACAAAGAGACAGTCCTAAAATTTCACTTGATCATGCAATGTTTTGAAAACTTTTTTTCTCAAGATAGCAGAGAAAAATACATAGACATTCATGTTTGCTATTTCCCTATTTTTTAAGCCATTGGCTCCAACAAGCAATTGTATCGCCAGTGGAAACTATGTCTTGAACAACATTTAGTGTCTTTGTAATTTTTTAAATTCTGAGATTAATTTGTGGTGTAGATACATCGTTTGTTGAAAATAATAGGGCCACTGTGGTGAAAGGGAGCATGAAGTGTATACACATATGCATGACGTTATTATGATTTGTTCTAAAATCAGAGAGCATTAGGAAGACTAACCATGCAATGAATATTCTCTCGAAGCTCTCTCATCTGTTGGCGTACCCTCTACAATTGCCATAATTGAATCGGCGATGAGTCAGTGTTAAATCAAATTTTGCTATTTACTGAGAGACTGTTATGAGAATGTTATAATACTTATGAAAATTCGCGGTAACTAACAAAATTAATACTTTATTACTGATATAGGACTTATCTAAACCACAATTAGGCCCAAAGTACATTGCCCAATAATTGTCAATAAGATAGATCTTCAAAAGAATCAACTAGAAAAAGAAGAATAAATTTTAAAATAAATTTAACTTAAACTTTAAACAGAAACAACAAAATAACAAAATTTAAACGGTAAAATTTAGACAATAAAATTTATACAATGCTTTTACAATTTATAAAATACAAAAAAAAAATCTTTCATATTTATTGAGGTATAGATGGGAACTAAGGGCTTTTTTATCAATATGTCTAAATAGTTTCATTCCCTAACATTCCTGTTTTCCTCCCTCTGTTTTTTCTTTTCGAATATAGATGGCGCCATGGTTCTAGTTTTTCTTTAAAAAAGGATGATTACTTATTCTGGCAGAAAGTTCGCGTGGGTTTGTGATATCGTGGGGACATTTATTTTTATGAGGGCGATTTTTCAGCCCGAAGGCTAATGATATTTTAAGTAAATCTTATTAGCGTTTTTATGTTTGTGTTTGGTTTTCCTTTTTCTTTTAAAATAATGCTTTTTTAATGGTACTGATCTCTTTTGTCTTTTGTTGGGAAATTTCGGGCTACGAGAAGCTATATTTGGCGTAATGCAAGATTCTTATAGAGAAATTTCCCAAATATTTTGAAACCATTTCGAATAAAGTCCTTAGCCCTTGATAAAATGGACTAGAATGGATTCCTTGTTTGTTTAATTCGCTTATCTCAGAGTTTGTTTTAGCTTTTTGCTTTCTTTTTAATGTCTTTGATTTACAATAAGATATGTACGTTGGGAAAATTCCGAAAGTAAAGAAGAACAGTTGACGTAGATATGTGAGGCTGTAGCAGAAGATGGAGAAACTGATTTTATGAATAAAGTGAATTTTTAGAGAATGCAGTCACTTGTAAATGCTATATACAACTACTTTCGAATGCATGGACACAAAAAAGAGAAGTGACAGCAAAAATTATCATCAGACATGGTAACGCAAGCCACGTTACATTCAATCGTTGAAGATCTCTAAAATACTTATACATGGAGCATGATTGTGCGCCAGCACTTTTTTTCTATCGCAGCACATAATCACCTCCATGCAACGTATACGAGGAAGTGAATTGGAAGTGCCTAACTATTGCTTTGCCTATTCGTTTCCCGGACCTCAATCCCTTAGACTTTTTCTTTTTGGAAGACCTTAAATCACTTTTTTATGAGACGGATGTAAAGACCATCGATTACCTCATAGCATAGATCATCGTCGCTGTTGCAAACATCACCAGTAGAGGAAACTAGGGATACATGGCCCTATATGATGTTTCTCAGATTCTGAGATAATTGGTAATTTGTGCCTTAAATTTGTAATTGACCTTTGGGCATACAGTCTCTTGGAGGGGATTATCATTCCAATCTGAAAAGCCATTGTAATGGTGGGTAGGTAAAGTTGTAAACAATCAATGATTAAAAATAATTTTTTTTTATAGAATTATTATTTAAAAAGGAAAGCAGAATTAAAACTGGACAAGAAAAAATTTTTTATGCAAAAATTAAAAAGAATAAAAGAATTTAATTGAAAAAAGAAATGAAATTAGAAAAATTACGACAATGTTTAAGATGCGCGCCATTGCAGCAGCATAACAAAAAACAGAGAACAATAGACAGATATACCAATAAAGCCTAAATTAAAAAAAGTAATACAAGCAATCCTATAGTATTTGAAGTAAACGAAATTCATACCGCAAAAACAAGGAATCCATTCTAGTTCACTTTTTCAAGGGCTAGAAACTATTCGAAATGGATTCAAAAGAATATTGAAGGAGTTTTCTGTAGAAGCAGGCCTATTTTTCGCCAAGAAAAAGATTCTCATAGCCCGAACTCCCCAAAAAATCAACCAGGAGTAAAACCATAAGAACAAACGTCAAAAGAAAAAGGAAAAAGCATTAAACACGCTAATAAGAGCAACAAAATACTAGCCATCAAGCTTAATTAATAAACTTTCATGAGGTAAAAGACTTACCTCTTTAGAATCCAACCAGATAAAACTTGCCCGCGCTTTCGAGAAAAGCAAAACAATAAACACTACCACTCCGTGGCGCCATCTATATTCCCAAAAGAGGAATAGAAAGGCAGAAAAAAATAAAAAATAAAATAAAAGAAGTTAAGAAGAGGCCAAGACAGCAATCTCTTTGATAGCATGGAAGGAGACAAATTCAGAAGTATTAAGACAGAAAAAAAGCCCTTATTTTCCATTTTTTTCTACTGTAAATTCCAGACTGTTTCTAAGGACAAAATCTTTGATGTTGTAAATGTTACAAGGGAAATGGTTATCATTGAGAGTTTTTGAAAAATTATTGGAAGCAAATAAGAAATCATTCCTATTGTTGCAAATTGCTTTAATTCTGTTGGCTTGACTGAAAATCACGTTTCTAAATACTCTAGAATCTAAATTAGAATGAAAGTCAGAAAGAGTTTTACACTTAAAGTTAAATTCAGCTCTTTTGTCATAAAGGCCAATCATAGTAACATGCTTGTTAATCTCAATTTTAAGATCTAAAAAGGTACCTTTATCTTGATGAGTGTTCGTTTTATTAAGTTTAAGTTCTTTTGGAAAACAATTAATAATTAGATCTAAATCATCCGCATTTAAAAGAAGCAAATCATCTATGTATCTGTAGCCGTGGTGGGTAGGTAAATATGTCTTGGGGGTCCAGAAGTAAATTCTCCTTTTATAATTTCTCTGTGGATTGGAAGTTCACTATTGATGATATGGTGAATTAAAATATTTCTGAGTTTTGAGTATACTTCAAGCTAGAATTCGAAATATGATATTGTGCAGTATCTTAATTCTAAGTGCAATAATCTTCAGATTATTTAGAAAAAGTAAAATTAGGGGCACTTGACTATAGCCAGTTAGGGATACTTGACACTACCAGGAAGCTACTGCAGCTTCGATGTCGTATTCGACCGAAGTGCATTGTGTGGTTGGGATCAACTTTCTAGTGCAGTTGAATTTTTCGGCAATATATCAACACAAATAATCAAGCTCGATAACAACACTTCGCCTCGTTCATCTTCAGAAGAGCTAGTGTTTTCGGTAGTTGAGTTTTATATGAGAATAATTAATTAAAAACAGTTTGTAAATAATTATTTACCCTTTCGCCCCTCACGCCGACTATCCGGCATCCACCAAACAACCTGCGGAGACGAACGTCGGCTATAGTCGGCATCCACAAAGCAACCCGCGGCGATGAGCACCAACTATAGCCGATGACATTCATTGGAACATTAATTAATCTTTATATTATGTAATATAAATAATTGTTTTATTTATCCAGCAGCGCCTTCTGATGTGTGCAACATACGTCCCACATTCGCCGCATACTGACCAACAGTCCTCCTGTTACCAGTTTTCTCATCTCTCCAGTCGTTGTCTCATTTTTGGTGTCCGTCATATGTAAATATTCCTTTATTGACTATAATCACATGTTCATGCGTACGTTTAACATCATTTGTATACATAAGTGTCTTGTATAGGAATTCTTCAGTGTCTTTACTAATATTATCTGTGTTTTTTCAGTAGGCTAATCTCCACTAGGTAACCTCTACAGTCACATTAGCAACCAATAAATTCTGATTTGAATTCAAACAAAACATAATAGACTGTTTGGAAAAATACTCATAATATGTAAATTTACTACGTCTTAAAATGATAAATGCACTTACTGCTTTTATTGATACGTGTATTTAAGAACGGGTGATGTCCAAGGCCGTCTAATAAATTTCAGCGCCCTGGGCTAGAGTTATTTGGCGCCCCATCAGAACCTGAACTAGGAATTTCAGCGACTATGGCCCAACGAAAATACCTACCTAAAAGAACAATTAAGAAGTAACAACAAAGAAGAAAAAGTCCCTGATTAATGCTTTACGATTTAGCAAATCGGTGTCTTTATGTATTTAACTCTTTATTCCCAAGGCGACTTTTTCTTCTAGCCCCTTTAAAACTGCGGCTATTTGGAAGGAGAGAACATGAATTGGACTCTCCAACCAAGGTGGTCGTTTACCCCACCCCCTGCTGTAACCTTGGCTTAAGGCGCAAGGAAATGGGCTGTGGAGGGCAAGGATAATTGCCCCCCTCCTACAGCGCTTATCTCCTAAGCGATCCCAGAACTTCACTTCCACTAAAAAGAAGCAAACCGCCTCAGACCGCTTCGATATGCCTCGCTCGATATGAGAGGGTTAAAATAATAATTAAAAAAATTTTGTTCCAAAATTAAAATAAATTCACTATAATTAAGTTGTAGCCCCTTTGAATCAATGACGCCCCTGGACAACAGCCCAAATAGCCCTATGGATAAGACAGCCCTGATGATGATCAGCCAAGAACGTTCACAGAGATGGTTATAACAATTGCCGAAACATATGTAATTTTTGATGTTCTAACTTTAGTGTGGTGGGATGAGTAATAATAATAAAGCATCCATCTCATCATCTAATTGTGAAATAATTCATTTCGTAAAAAACACCTGTTGTGTTTTCAAAGTAGAACACTAGTAAAATGGCTTTGTTTCCATTTCCCCTCCTTTTGTTATTAAGAAAAGAGCCAAAAATCATTTTTCATCCAAACTTTAATCACCATGAAATTGCCTACGAAATTTCCTTTTTCAAAATGTCTTTACTCTCAGGTAAAAAGCCTCACGGGAGCGTGTAGTGTGTCGCTGAATTAACGGAAATGAAACAAACAAAAATGATAGTAAAAAACTGTTTGCTTGGATTATTATTTATGTGTCGGATATTTCATTCCAGGAAATCTGGAGGCTGCATAATGCATGAGAAGAGAATATTTTCTCTCTATGTAAATTTTCTCTGTGTTACTTTTATTACTACGAAGGTTACATTTTTCAGTATTTCAAATTGTAGTTTGCAAACTTTCCATTTTAAAAACAAACCAAGACACACGCACAAAAACAAGAAACCAGATTTCACGTTGCTTAAAAATCCATTTCAGAATTCTATTCTTTGTAAGAGGAATGAAAGGTAAACAGAAAAAGAAACAACACATCACTTTTCCTTTTAAATTCTCGGAAACAGAATAATAGATATTTCCGTCTGCGTTAGCTCAACAAGCGTTTCCAAGACGACTTGAAACAATTTAATGCGATTGACAGGTAAAAGGGTGGAGCTCGAATTACACCTCAATGGATATGGTGCCTTTCGAATTTCGTGAGAAAACACTGCATAAAACATTAAGCATGTCTTGTCTTGAATTCAGAAGCTAATATTTTTATTTTATTGTCCTCAGTTACGATGATTTTTTTCACTGGAAACGCTATATAGTTTTGATTTTTTCAAAATCAGAAATGCGTACTTTTATTTGTTTTATTAACAGATGAAGACATATAACATCTGTTGTTCAGTTTTCATACAGTTTATATCTAGGTTTAAAGGGCTATATACACTTGTAAGGAATACGGTTTGTTTTCACTTGTCAGGAATAAGTCGATACATTTTGTTTAATTTAGTTATATCAATGTCCAGTTTTTAAGCACCTTAAGGATTATTTTAGGATGGACCTTATAAATTTGAACATGGTCAGACGACGTTGACCACACCTGATCTTGCACTCTTCTCTACAAACTTCCACATCATTTCAGAGGGAAGTGTAATGTCTTAGAAATAAACTGGGCTCGACTTAAGAACATGGTGCGGTCCGCCAAGTTGAATTTTTTCCCTCGCCAAATTGATTTCTCGCCAAATGTGGTAACCTTCTTCATTTTGTTGGCAACCCTTTAACTTTGCCACAATTTCTAATTTGGGCCAGAATTTGAGAAAATTCATGCTAAATTTCATACAATTTTATGTACTATTTGCAATTTTATGTACTATTTCCAATTTTATGTACTATTTACATTTTTTCCCATGGCTGTCATTAGAATCGCCGCCATCTTGAAACCATCCAAGATGGCGGATATTTCGCTACTTTTTGGATGGTTGGCGCAGTTTCCCAGTTTGCCGAGAAACTACACCATGTTCTTAAGTCTTACCAAAAACTGTGCTTTTAACAATTCTCAAGGCATTTATTTACAGACACAAGACATTAACATCTAACATAAAAACAAATTCAGAAGAATAAAATATTTCATGAGTTATAGAAACTAAATTCACCCAAATCAATTCAATATCATTCACCTCACCTCTGTAACATCTAATTAGAATTTTGATGACATCCTGAAATTTAATTACAGCAACCTATCCCAACTTTTGCAAATCACAGCCATTGTCACCGCTCCGGTAGAGACACACTATGGATGTCAACATTTTCAACTCCTACAGTCCATCGCCCTGCCAACTGAGCTATCGACGGTCCAGAGACACACTACTCGACAACAATCCCGGCGGAAAGCGCCCAAGTCCCTTCACTTCGCTTCCTTTGGGGAAGGAAGATTAATCCCCGCGAAACAACTCAGAACCACGTCTTGGCTCCAGTGGGACGGCCACCCCGGAACATAGCGGCCAGGACGATACAGAAGGTATGGGGTCTATTCTGGTACCCCCGGTTGGGTTGGGAGTTGGGTTGGGTTCCGCAAGTTAACAACGGAACCCAACCGGGGGTACCAGAATAGACCCCTATGTCTCATGTCTTGCATGAATGCATGCAGACTCTGCCCCAGCCGAAGCCATGAAAACGACAAGAGAGGCTACTAACCTACCCAATATAAGGGCTTCATAGATTACTAAAAAACAGTCGGTCGAAGTTACATCAAATAAAACAATTAAATCGTCAATTTAGCTATAATTTTAATTAAAAGTGTTCTAAAGTACCATAAAAAATTAGCAAAATGACTAACACAAGAGAAATTAAGAAATAAAATATTGTAAAATTGCACGTTACATTTCTTTTACTAAAAACTAATTTAAGAACTAAAGAAGAATAACTTTACGTATAATTATATAAACAAAGAAATTCAAAGGGAAGACATATGACTTCAATGCGAAATGATGTTGAACGAATTATTCAAACAATTATTATTAATAAAATTTTTCTTGACAGCAATTTCTTCTGAGACAGTTATTGATGCATTGCCTTTACTGAAGATAATAATTAAAAGAAAGTCCTCATTTTACTTTAAGCCTTTACTGAAGCTGAATAATAATTTTCAGATGTTATACGAATTTTTGAAACTGCATTGTCTGAATAAATTGTACTTTATTGTAGGTAATTAATTCATAAAAAAGAAAGTGGCATCGTTTGGGAAACGCTTATATCTTTTGGAAAATAATGATTACTGAATTTGAATTCTGGAATAAAACATTCCGGACATTTTTGTAAAATAATGAAAACATTATAACTGTTATAAAAGCAATTTAGAAATATTTGCTTAGGGTAATTGAATAAATATATTTTGTGATATTTGCAATCGCCTATTTACCGTAGTGGCCAACGAAAATGCACCACTTAGGGGAAATTGGGGTAAAACCGGGCAACTAAGGTTCGAAGGCCTGCTGGAGATAAAATATTCGACAGAGAGCTTGTCATATTTTATTAAAATAATCATTGTTTATTGGAGTACAATATATCTTTCCAGAAATGTCACAGTTTCATGCCTTTTTCATCAATGACTTTTATATAAAAAGGCCAAACTACCCGGTTTTACCACACTAGTGGGGTAAAACCGGGTACTCATGTTAACATAATGGGAAATTAAGAAAACTCCATTTTCAGTGGAAAAGTTGCAATCGTTTTTATTTTATATGACAATTTAAGAATATTAGCTACAAAATTCACATCAATGCAGCTTTCGTGGACACATCTAACACAGTTTTTGTGTTAGATTAACCATTTTTATTAGAAAATTCGTCATTGAAATATAAAAAAACCAACGTCTCGTGTGTTTTTATCGTAGTAATTTATCGGAGTATACCGACTGTCCTGGTCTTACGCCACTTAGAGTGCCCGGGTTTACTCCGATTGCCCAGGTTATAAAAAACGAAATAGAACATCGCAATTATTGGTATACATCCTTATTGTTTGATAGGATATGAATCCTTAGTAAACGTATAATAAGCTGGACTAAATAGAGTTTTTATAACTGTAATGATTATTAAGCAAGGATAGTTTCAAATAAAACGAACATTAGAGAGCTGGCGTCTTAAAACAAATAAACATTCAAAGAAACAATAAATTCAACAGCTGCAACACGCCAATATGACTGTCCTTTTTTCTTGACTAGTAGAGTGTAATTCAGTATCTGTCCGGTAGAAAGAAGAACTAATATTGTCAGAATCAAGCGTATCCTGTTTTAAGCCACTGCCCAGACTTACCCTACTCTCCCATAAATGTTATTTTTATGAATATCGCATTGTAATTTTAAACTGAGCAAATAAATGTTCTGAAAATAATTTGTATCGGCTTGCAATAGCAATTCATGATTGCATCATCGTGTTTGCTGTTGCGTCATCCTTTAAATGAGTGCGTCAGCATCGGGAGGCTCGGGCGTCATCCTTTAAATAAGTGCTCGAGCCATCAAATCTGGGGAGGTGTTTAGCGGCTGGCCACTACTGCAAGTCTTACAAAGAATATTATTTCGTATATGAAAGTAAATTTATGATCCATCTAAGCTACTGATAGGTTAGATAAACGTTCTGATGCAACAACGCATTCGGCAAAAGATGGAATCTGATCGTGCTTGTATTACTGAGACTGCATATGGTAACATGGATTGCATCATTACGAAATTGTTTAAATATTTGCAAATTTCCTTCTTAATTTTGGCAATTAAATTATTTCTGTCCAAAGGTTTCAATATTCGTTTTAAATTGCTTTGAGAATAATATTCTTCACTGGAACAATACAAAAATTCAGCAGCGTTCGATGCTGATTTTCTCCCAAGGGTGGCTTGGCAGTAGCGTGGCATATATGCGCAGTGTCATACATGTCATGTGGTCGTAATGGGAACAATCTGTGAACAGGAGTGATATTGGTACGCAAAACCCATGACGACTTTCCTTTGGCCATTACTTCGAATAAAGCAATGATATTGCTTCGTTTCCATTTCTCGTAATTTCTTTCCATCCAAATTCCAAATTATTAACCGGTATACCTAGTAATACTGCACCAATGTTTAATTCCGAGTAAAATGGTGACACGGGTTTTCCTACCATTTTAGACATAATAGGCGACAAAACAAGCACACGCATTTTCTGATGCCTAACCATAATTATCGTCAATTTTCGTGTGAATGCTAGGTTACATGCAGTTAGGAGGTTAAATTGTGAGTGGTGGTGACCTTTTACATTGTTTTGGACTGTGCCAGTCTTCTGCGAACTTCATGTTATGTGATGAGGTATTTATGCTAACATTGAGAAATCATATAGCCTCATACCCACGTAGCATTATTCATTACTGTTGCTGAAGCACACACGCACAAAACTGTTCAGATTTCCATTTCAGAATCTCACTTCTAGGGCGAATTAGAACGCAGTAAAAATAACATGGACTATTGGGGTTTCTCAGTTCTATTATACATTTCATCTAAAGAGAAAAGCGGCTAGAGTTGTATGGATTATGCCCCATTAAATTCTAAAACCACCATAACATCAATATAATATTTAAAAATTTATGATTACTCAACATGTCGAACGTGAACTCTCTATGTATATATGTTTCTTCATTAATATTAAACGATGTTTTGCGTTGCCGATGTTTGTGTGAAGAATAATTTCTGCACTAATGCAAGATTTTGCCGAAAACGTGTAAACTATGAAAAAACATAAGTGGTCTGATACCATAACGCAATTCTTCGTTAACGTAACATTTTTATAAGAAACTTTTGAAAAGAGAAAAGCGGCTGGAGTTGTATGGATTATGCCCCATTAAATTCTAAAACCACCATAACA
>BGPR01002518.1:133720-150324 GCA_013235015.1 Araneus ventricosus | reverse complement strand
CAATATAATATTTAAAAATTTATGATTACTCAACATGTCGAACGTGAACTCTCTATGTATATATGTTTCTTCATTAATATTAAACGATGTTTTGCGTTGCCGATGTTTGTGTGAAGAATAATTTCTGCACTAATGCAAGATTTTGCCGAAAACGTGTAAACTATGAAAAAACATAAGTGGTCTGATACCATAACGCAATTCTTCGTTAACGTAACATTTTTATAAGAAACTTTTGAAAAGAGAAAAGCGGCTGGAGTTGTATGGATTATGCCCCATTAAATTCTAAAACCACCATAAGAAACATTTGATAAGAAACATTTGAGGATTAGCAAATCAGACAATTTGAAAATTATTGAAATTAATAATGCAGATTGATGAACATCAGTTAAGACACTGAAGATTAATAAAGCATTAATTTAAATATTGCGGCTATTTTTTATCCGAAGAAGATTTTTCAGAAAATAATAACAAAGGGGAGAGAAAAAAAAATCAGTCAAATCTTTATTAGCGTATCCGTACAGAACTGAGGATCAATAAATCATACTGTTAAAAATCAGTACATTGTGGCGAATCTAAAAAAATGCTATAGTTTATCTGAAATTAGCAAAAGCTAACATTTCACTAACCGAATAAGGCATTTTATGACAATTTGGACTGTATTGCATCTGTGTTTCAGTGGTGCCATAAAGATATAAAGAGTGCCTTTGCAAACTTTTTATTTTAGTTAATTCATATATATATATATACCAAAAATATACCAATACCTTCCAAACCATTCCTTCCGTTGCCATTTCCCGTCACGCACAATCTGGCTCTCTTCGTAGGGGAGGAAGCCGTTGCCACAAGATCAGGGTTGCCAGATCAAAATAGCAAAATAAGGCCAAACCTTCTTAAAAAATAAGGCCAAATTTGACAAATTGATTCAAAACGTCATTTGCTATTAGAAAAACAGCTATCCTTCATGGAAATGAATCCCACTTGATAGGCATATGTTCAATCTTCTATTATTAAACTAAAATTTAAGTGAAAGAAATTTAAAATATCCTTGTTCTATTCAGGAGCTATTTCATTTGATAGCTCATTATGTGTAATATCAAAAATTTATTAAAAAATTAGAATAAGTATTTAAAAATTGTTCTAAAAGTCATTAACGAATTTATAGCCAAAAAAAGGGCCAAAAATGAATTTAAGGGCAATTGAAAATTCCCAAGGCCAAGGACTTTGATAAAAGGCCAAATTTTCATAATTTGGCTTTAAGAAGGCCAATTGGGCAACCCTGCACAAGATGCTCAAAAACGCCATCTGGGTAGAATCCGTAACAGACTGCATTGAAAACGTTTTAAATATGGACTTTGGTGTAATAATAAAAGGAAATCCTATTTAGATCTTTAATGTTCTTACTTTTTAAAGATTTTACGAGCATTAATTAATAATTTATACTCCAGCACTAAAATCCTCAGATCGAAAAGTATAACTCTTTACTTGAAAACAACAATGAGGATTTTAAAACCAGCAATGATTCATCTTAATAAAAAGTAAGACGTTTTATGGACAAATCGCAACAATACTTCGAGTAATTTAAATCACATAAACGAAACTTTCCAAAGCATTTTTTAAAGGAAAAAGAAAAAAAGGATCACTAATAAAATTTAAATCTTGAATCAAAGGACTATCAATGGCATTAAATCGCACGTTCCATAAATATTCCATGAATCAATAAATGATGCAGCCAAATGCAGTATTTCAAAACGAAGCCATTTATTTTATTTCAGATTTCGAAACCGAATGCTAGATATTCAATGGAACATTAGAGACTTGTAATTGGAGTAAATCCTTTCCATTACAACTTAAGGTACTCTCCAGACGTAATAAAAACGGTTATAATGGGTATCCTAAAGAGGAATAAATGAAAGGATAATTGATAGAAAAAAATCATTATTTGACTGCTTTTCTATGTCAATTACATGAATAGAAACCCATTAAGGAATGCAGAACTTTCACTGAGCACTAAACACTGAAAAGCTTCATTTACCACAGCTATTGGAGCTTGTACCAAGAAGTAATTACTTCAAGTTAGCTTCATTACAATGTATTTTAAATCGACGATTAACGATGGCATTAGAGTGGAGAGCAAATGAAATTCATCGTGTATTTAATGGTAGTAAAGTGTTATATATAATGATTATTAAAATTAATATTGATGGATATTTGCATTGTTATTCAAGTGCAGTGGATATAGGAAAGTGAAAGCAATATATAGGGATCTTGGTGCTGCTTGCACATATATAATATACAAATAATCTAATAATGCAAATTGGGTAATCTCTTATAATTTCAGAGCAAAGAAATAATTTACGTTTCTTCTACATTGTTCTCAAAGATTTTATATATAATGCAAATTTTTATAATTCTATTCTTTCTGAATAAAATGAGGCATTGAAGAAAGCCGTTTTACTCTCTGAACCTGGCTAGGATGAGAATTCCAGTACCTCAAAAACTGAAGTGAATTTTCGTTCACGAAAACAGAATGAAATCCTTCCTTTCTTTACAGAAATTCCAGGAGGACGACACTAAAGTTTGGGCGATCAATTGTCAACAAAGAAATGAACCACTTTTCTCTCTTAAAATTCACACAGACACCGGAAACCGCCCGAATCCGGAATCTGTCGAATGGGGCGGTTTGAGGCGGGATAGGGCTCATAGGGTTAAAGGGAACCGGTACGTTCGCAGCGGCGAAAATCATTTAAATTTGGGTTGAAAATAAAGAGGATTTTATAAAGTAATTATTATATCTCATGTGGGATTCAGTGTATACAAGGTGATTAAAAAACGTTGCCAAACTTTAAGGTTAGGTAAGGCATACGAAAAGCATCCAAAATCACGTAGGAACATGGGTGCGGAAACGCCATCTGGAGGCAGCAGATGGCATTTAAAGTATTTTATCGCTGGCCAAAATTGCGGACACCTTTTGAAATTTGCGGAATTTGTTCCAACATCTCGTCGAACTTGGAGCATATAAAGAATAGGTTTTAACTTACAATTTGCACTGAAGATTCGGTTACGAGAGTATTTAGGGGACCGATCAGAAATTAATGAATTGATAAAATGATTTTGGCTCACCCCGCTTCACAGAAAGCTGTTGATGGTTTGGAACTTTCACCAATTTTTTGTGTGATGTGCGCAAAATTTACATGCATTTTCGTAAAAGCAGCACGAATATTCGGGAAGATATAAAGGTTTCTTTAAAAAAATCCTAATTTTTTCCTTATGTTTTTTGCTTATAACTTGCAAAGTTTTCAACCAAATTGTATGAATTCTACAGAATGTGAGTCAATTTTTTACAGAAGCATTGTATTAATATTTGAAGTAAATGCGTTGAATAATAGAGAAGATATGAGCATTTGTAATAAATAATTTTTATTGCGGATGAACGAAACGTGTTTTCCTTTCACAACTTCAGAGCCAGATATAGAGGGCAACTTATACAAAAATTCCAATTCAATACCGTTAAGATTCAGGAAGATCTCGGCATTTTGGACAGCGCTATATTATTTTAAATGCCATGTGCCTCCTCGAGATGATGTTTGCGCATCCATGTTCCTACGTGATTTTGCATGCTTATCGTATGCCTGACCTGCCCTTAAAGTTTCTCCACGTGTTTTGAATCACCCTGTGTAGTATGAATGGACTGTTTTCATTATGAAAACGACCCCAAAACAGTTGTTTCTTTGTTTAATAGCAAATCGTTGATCTAAATACTGTTTTGAAAATATATTACATCCCAGAAAGAAATAAAGATAGATTTGAGAGATGTGTTATGTTTATAAATGTTATTGTGCAAAATTCGTTATCAACACAATAAAAAGTATTTTATATTTGCTACGAAATTTGAAAAATATCTGTTTTGAGAAAAAAGCAAAAATCTGAATATATTTATTATAATTGCTCCTGTTAGTTATATTTTTAAAAGTTAATTTATGATCTTTCGTCTTTTCAAACCTAGATATATCCGTAATTAATGAAATTTCTCCTATTTTGTGAAGCTAAAATTGAAAAAAAAAATCGATTTTTTGACGGTACTAGAGGTCCCAGTTACCTTATGCTACTTAAGTGTGTAAATGAAGTATTATCCTATAATGTGCAGTTATTCATATCGACCTCTGGACCATTTTTACTTTTTTATAAATGAATTTTGAATAGTTTACTAAGTATTTATTAAAACAATTTATGTACTATAATATTCGCTTGATTCAAGAAAGTGTTTAATAACGAAAGCTTTTTGAAACCAAAACTGATTTTTAATTAATTAATTTATAATTAAGCTCAAACTTTTATTCAAAAATTTATTTACAAATAAGCTCAGTTTCATAAAATTGCTTTTCTTGTACTTCATAAGCCTGTTGATATGAATTTACCTAGCATTTGTTGAAAAATAAAATAATATATATCGAAATGTAGGGATAAGGGTTCGACTGCTTTAACTCAGTGATTATCAAATGTTGGAGAAAGAAATATTCAAAAACTAAATAAAATTTAATTATAAAACCAAAATATGAAAAAATACATTTTGTGGCTACAAAAATGAAATTTTAATCGTTAAAACAAACTAGCTGCGTCGCACAGCGTAGCACGGGCTATCTCGTATAATGTGTCATTCTCTTTGGATAGAAATGATGTCACGTGACACATACCCAACATTCTCTCCAAAATAAATAAAGAAAAAAGAGTTGTTCAGACATTCCGTTCGCGAAAACGCGTCGTAATCGAATTATTTTAAAAAATCGCAAAAAATAAAAAAAAGTATTTTTTTTGTTAAAAAAAACTATACCGTTTCCTGGCGAAATGAATGGTGCATCCGATTCCGCAAATATTTTTTGTCTGACTTTAGTACGGGGGGGGAAGGAAAAAACCCGGAATTGCTCGGGATCCATATTTTTTCATATGCCCGCCTCCAGTTTTTTTTTCTAAAAATTTATTGTCTTTTTTTCTAGAAATATCGCCTTTGAATCCTATATAGATGAATTTAAACTTTCAAATAAAGCCTCTTTATTACCTTAAAACTGTAAAGTTTGAATGAAAATGTAAGAGGTTTGGAAAAATAAATTTCATTTTAAACTTTTAAACAATAAAACATATAATAATTAAGACGACTTTAAAATGAATAAATATCTATCCTAAGTTTATGAATTAAAACATGATATTCAAACCGACTCTGATTCCAGCATTATTTTTTAGCTACTCCGACTCCTCCAAAAAAAGGACAACTCTTCGACTCTCCACCCCTGATGTAATTAAAAAAATGTAACTACCATTTATTCGAACTGAAGTATACACGCACGAACTAGTTGCTTTGCATACATGAAATCTCAAAGTAACAGAACCTCACAGAAAACAATATTTTTAGTAGAAACCCTATTTGAGCTATTTAATTTTCCCTGTTTCTTTGTATCAACTACCAAAACCTGCACACAACGTCATCCATATTGCATTGTTCCATTTTTGAGGGATCCATATTGAATTGTTGCAGTTTTCAACAATGAAAGAGAAACAAGCAATTAGATACTTGTTTAAACAATGACAACGCTTTGAATTGCGCTTCAGCAATGAAAAGTATTGTTGTAAAATAGTTCTTAATTAATATCAATTTTACTAATCATAATTTCGAAATTTAAATGGTCAAAATGGATTCCTTGGATTATTCCCCATCGTTTGGTTCTTTCGGCGCGCTTCGTGAGAAGCCTCACATAGAAACATGCATACATACACGTCTAATATTAATAGTGTAGACAAGGAATAGCTAAGTCATGATGAATTAGCATAAAAATTCTTGGTTAGATAATGCTAAAATTTAGAATTTGGATCAATGATATTGGAAAAATTTCCCTATTTCGCTCTGATAAAAATATTTGCCATTAAGATGAAATTTCTTCAAAGCACTTTTGCTTACCGAAATTCAACCAGAAAGAAATTTATTTCTAAAAAACTTGGATTAAAAAAATCACACATCCAAACTCCGTAAAGATAAAGAGCGAAGTCACTTAATTCAAACCCCTCTTTATTTTTCTTTCATTAATCTAATTAAATTTAAACAAATAAAAAAATCTTCCAAAAACTGTAAATTGAATCATAATATTTTGCTTAAAAGCATTATATGAGCCTTATGCACCTAAACTTTATTTTGCAATTTCTCCTATTCTCTATAAAAGAATATTCTGAAGAAGATTGAAAGCAAAGAAGTCAAAGAGATAGCAGAAAAAAACCCTCATTCGTTCCATGTACAATAGAATCTTTTTATTTCTTTGTGTTATGTTTTGTTGTGGACTTTTTAGGCGGGTTTGGAGAAATGTCTTCTTTATATTTTCATATTCTATTTTCTGTTTGGCAATTTCTTTCATATTCTTGCGTTAGTAAGCACGTAAATTTCCCCTTCTCATTTTAAATCTGGGATGCAGGCAATAAAAAAATGCAAGTTAAAACGCGAGAAGACTGAAAATACAAACTGAAGATTTGTGTCACATTTTTAGCATCTACGCTATTCTTATAGAAAAGAACTTCATACCTCCTTGCAGATATTTTCAAAAACCAGTCTATTTTAGAGGTTTACATTTTTTTTCCTTCAAGCACGTGATTCCTGAGGTTTGAAAGATTTTGAAGTAGAGGAAAGCAAAACGTTTTCACACTTTTGGAAAATCGGCATTTTTAAATCCAAACATACTGAATTTTCCTGTGGTAATTACATACTGAATTCGAAATGTAACTTCAGAGTGTTTCGTTTGTGGAAAAAAGAGGTTTATGTGCTATAGTTTTGGTATATAAATCAAATTTTAATATGAAATAATTTTATATTTTTGAAGGATACTTTTATGATGATTCACAGGTAATACGATACATTTATGATGATTCACAGGTAATATGTTACATTTATGATGATTCACAGGTAGTGCCAAATCACCAATCGAAACATCACAATCCGGCGCATCCATAATCAGATTATTCCCCTGTTCTCGCGCCATGTGATTTTGTACTCGGATGAAGAAACTGTTCAAGGGTTCTGTAACGATTCCCAAGTTCCGAAGAAGTGTAGCAACGAAGGCATTCCAGGAGGTAGCAAAAGGAGGCTTGCTAGTCCTATTCCCATTTTTGTGTGAACGATAGTAAAAATAGAGAGTTGGGCAGTGTAATTATTTCGAAGGAAACAACTCATAAACAGGATTTATCTGTACTCATTCTTTCGTAATAAAATAAAATCCGGAACTTTTTAAATCTAATATTATGTATTTAGTTCTGTTGGATTAACTTCCAGATTTGAAGCTCTACGATGACTATTCTAGGAAGGACTTCGTTATTTTTAATCGTCATTAGATGGATGACTTCTTGTGTAACAGGCCGTGGGAAGTTTACTTTCCCCAAATTAATCAAATTTTAAATGCAATTTTTAAGATTGGAGTAAGTTTTCGCCAAATTTTTCGATGAAATAGAAACCTAGATACTTCAGTTTTTTACCTTAAACCATGCTGAAGTGTCTTGACATGGTAATTAATTATTAATTGATAAAATTAGTTAACAGAAAATTAACGTCATCCAATTTGCTAAATGAATTTCTTTTCTTAAATTAAACCCACTCCCAATGATATATAATTATACCACTACTAGAAAGAAATGGCCATTTAAAGGGTTAAATTCCATAGTGAAAAAACTGAAATTATTCTATAAAAATAAGATATTTCGCAGCATGACATACCATCTAAGAATTATTTTTCGATTAGTTGCTTTAAATCAAATACGTTAATTGAAATTCCTCTTAATTATCTTAAAATCTTGTTCATATAAAATTATTGATTAAGTATTATTATCCGGTAATATATTGTTTGTCTAATGTAAATTTTAAGCTGTTAAGGAATATATTTTATGGATTAGAAAGAAGATAAATTTCACACCATAATTATTCGGCAATCTGTATCGAAAAAAAATTAATGCAATTCTTCCAATTAAAAAGTGTATATATGTAGGATATTAACCGTAAAGAATAATTTAATCACTGTATAAAGAAGAATATAAGAGCTAGATTAATTTTTTGGCGATAGATGGAGCCACAGTTCTGCTCTGTACGAACTACGAGCAGCGCCCTCTTTTTTTCCTAACAAAACCAGACTGCACGCTGAGAGCAGAGCAGCATACCGTAGGCAGCCATCATGTTAACATATCTCTCAATTTCTCTGTTGCCAGTCTTGGCGCAGTTAAGCTGCTGATTTTCCTACTATGGTAACTATGTCCCGTCTAACCTCCCTTATGGCTCTCTAATCTATAAATCTCTAATACCGTAATATTCTTAACCCGTAACATTTATCCCAATTTAATCAAGCTCCATTAGTTAAATATGACTTCATGTAAATTCTCAATATTCTCGTCAACTTTTTGTGTATATATCTTTCCCCCTTGTAAATTCTCCCTCTAGTATTTAAATAAATGTTTTTGTATTTAACTTGAAGTCTACTCATTCATTTTATGTAGTATTTTTTTCTAAATTTAATGTAATAAAACCCCTTAAATCCCCTAGACATAAATCCGATCCACTTACCCCTTAAAGGTAACCCTTCCGTGGGCATTTTGTTTAATTGAACGGAATCGCACATATATTATGGATAACAATAACAAAGGGATGTTACAATTGTTAAGGCTATAATAAACATTCTGTATCTGATTTTCTTACTCTGATTTCTTTCCTTTAAACTATTTTCAAAATTAATATTATTTGTCTGTGACGAGAACTTCTCCTAAACGGTGAACAGTACCTGCATGAAAGTTGCACATTCCACTCTGGGGTGAATTTCTAGGTCAAACGTTCTATTTTCAACTTTCAAATATTATTTAATTAGTTCTGAAGATTTGTATTTAAAATAACAAAAATTGAGCCAATTTTCGCCGTTTTTGCCAATAGCTACTAAAATAATTATTGCACGAAAATGATTTTTATTTCCTTTTAAAGAGCAAAAAATTTTGATGATGCTAATTGAATTGCTGTACAGTTTTCTCGAATTTTAGTGAACATTAAAAAGTTCGTTTTAAACACACTTTGTAACAATGTTTTCTGTTATTACAATTGAATTCAAATCAAATTTACTGTTTTAACATATCCTTTATTAACTTGTTTTTGCCACTGTTAACATTTTGATAAAAATATTGCTTTCTTTGGACCTTTAAAGAAATGCAGAATTTTTACTTCCGTTTTGATGACGTAGCTTGCCAGTGTAGCAATCATATGACGTTAGTGTAATTACTATGCGATGTTTCCTTTATATTTTTAACAAAACTGAAATGATCCTAATTAGCGTTTAAGGTCATTCACGGTTACTCAGTCACGTTCCTATCAAAGGGAGAGAACCTAAGGAGAAAAAAAAGTAGGTACATTATGAGGTGTGTTTCCGATCATAAATGCGAACAGGAAAACGAAGAGAATGGTACTTCAGGTCATGGTAATAAAATACATGATATGAAGGAATTTCTATTTTCGCCGTAGCAATGATGAGGGATGAAAAATTGGAACCCTAAGGGTTGCTAGACTCTTGTCAGGTGCGTGCACAAATAAGACGTGGAAACAAACCATTTGAAGAGTTGTGACAAAATTTCCTAAAAAAATTGGCAGTGTTGTTACATAATTGCGTGCACAACTGACAGTGGAAAAGGCAATTTTGGATTTTTCATTGTTAGTTATGAGTGACATCCTTGTGTGGAAATATATCAAAAGTCAAGCTTAGAACACTTTCGAATCTTAGGCATAAAATACATAATTTTGTGTAGAAATAAACTGAAGAAATTAAAAATTAGAGGCATTGTTGTATAGTTTCGTAACAAATTATTAGTGTTGTTCCATAATTTCGTAACAAATTGGCATAGGAAAAAGTAGTTTTGCTTTTTTATTGTTAATTATGAATACCACCCTTATGTGGAAATATATAGGAAAATTAAGCTGTGAACATTTCAGAATCTTAGGCATAATATGCAAATCTTTTGATTTGGCCAGCTAGAATTCTGAGTGATAAAAAGTTGCTCTCATTTCTGATAATGTGGCTCAAAATGGTGGTTTGAGCATATTTTATAACATTTGCCCTTGGGAGTTATATTTTCAATCACTTCTCGCATCTACTTACTTTTCTCGAGACGAGAAAAGTAAGATATGGTAATATTTCTCGGCTCTGGAAAATTTGTTTAATCTCGTGATTTTGTTTGTTCAGCTGACAGATTTACATTCGGATCCGAAGAGAAATGTAAATGCAATCATATTATTCAGCAATTCTGAATATGCTCAAATACATTTTATTTTCGCAGTAAATATTTGTTATCTATCTATACATATGATTATTTCATCTGCCTTCGCGCAATATTATTTTATTTGGATAATTAGCGATGTACTAACAATGATTTCTGCCAACAAAAATGGATTGATATATAATTGAATATCCATTTTTGCAAGTATTCGCTAGCTTAGATATATGTTTATTATCCAGGTATGGTTTCGCACATTTTGTTGAAAATTTGTAGTTGATGGGAAAAGATCTTGATGTTTAGTCTTCGTATTTAAAAGGGTTGTTTCTCAGTTCAAATATTTCATTAAAATTTACGAGCAGTTTTGAAATTTAATACGTGGGAACGCTGTAGTATATAAATTACAAAATACTCTAGATATATAAACATTAAATGGTAAACAAGTCGGTTAAAATTAAAAAAATTGCTATTACTATATTAAAAAAGTGCATTCAATATCATGCAGCACATTCTATCTTGCATTTTTGCTGTCTCTTAAAAATAAAAGCAACTAAGAGATTTGTAATATCAATATTTGGCGTCTATTAATGATTAAAATACTATTTTTCTTTAATTGAGACTAGGATAGGAACATCGCACCCTGCACCGTTCGGTCTACTTTAACTTGAATATTAGACAATGGAGTATCTGGTTTCCCAATATCCAGCCTCTGTTTCCCCCTATCCGGCCTATTTAAAGAATAGATGAATTCCTTTTATATTCCGTAATAAAATGAGAAGAACCTTTTAAAATTCTGTAATAAAATAAGAAGAACCTTTTTAAATTTCGTAATAAAATGAGAAGAACCTTTTTCAATTCCGTAATAAAATGAGAAGAACCTTTTTCAATTCCGTAATAAAATGAGAAAAATTTTACTTTGCTTACACGTTGCAAGCGGGCTTTTGTTACAGTCCTCCTTCGTGCAGTAAGCATAATACAAGATCGTACCGTACGTGCAAAAGTTTCACTCTATCATCTTCGGCCTACGTTTTTATGTTAGCGTAATCATTCATGAATGAACATTAAAATAAGTTTACATATTTTTTATAAGAATAAAGTCTAGCGTCGACGATAATATTTTGTTTCTTTTAACAGTGCATGTATTCATACAGCACAGTATATATGAATTTATGTTTCCTAGAATTGTCTTTTTTAAAATATCAACAATAATTTATTGTTAGAACTATTTTTTAATTATTTATATTTTTTTCTATAATTTATTTCCAAAACGTACAGAAAAGTACATAACAAACATTAATATTATTGATTTTACTAACTGGTCAGAAAATATTAATAAGGCCGGGTTTTGATATAACAAAATTTCTTTAACGGTATGGGCAGCGTCGGAATTCACTATGTAGAAATCAGGCCGCGGTGGCCTAGTGGTAAGGTCTCGGCTTTGGGGCCGGAGGGCTCCAGGTTCGAAACCCGATTCCACTGAATATCCGCCGTGTACGGGGCCTGTTGCACGTTAAATCATACGTAGTGGCCAAACGTCCTCCCGTTGGTGTGGCGTGGAAGTTTGGAGAGGGGAGTGCCAGCTCAGGTGTCGTCCTCGTAATCTGACCGCAGTTCAAAATTACGAGGTCCGTCCCAAAATAGCCCTTGTGTTGCTTCAAAACGGGACGTTAATATAACTAAACTAAATTATGTAGAAATCTGCTCTCTTCGACATTTTTTGTTATTTGACCTGCCCTTCTGTCACATGATGCAGGATAGTTGGCGGTCTACCGCATTTGAATTGAAAATTCTTATCTTTTTCAGTAAAATTAGAATTATCTGTTCGCGCACCTTTTATAGAAAGATAGAAAATCAGAGTGAATGAAAAAATAGCTAATTCAAGTTATATTTACACAAAAATTCTTAGTTCGATAATGCTAAAATTTAGAGTTAAGATCAATGTTCTTATAATAAAAACTTCCCTATTTCGCATTGCTAAAAATAATAACCATAAAGATTAAATTTCACCAAATGAATTTTATGTATCTAAATTCAATAAGCAAAAAACATATTTCTAAAAAACCAGGACTCTATAACAAAGAATTTACTTAAAGTCTACTTATCAGCAGCTGTATAAAACAACAACACTATCACTTAATTCAAATTCATCTCCGTTTTTTTTAAAATTAATTTTAGGGATATAAACAAATGAAAAATGTACCAAAATATCTCCTCAAGTACAATTTAAGCATTATATTTTTCTTAAAATCATTTCAAGTGGCTTATGCTTCTAAATCTTGCTTGAAATTTCCTTATTTCCTATAGAAAAAATGTCTAAAAAAGTTTGAAATCGCACA
Source organism: Araneus ventricosus (assembly GCA_013235015.1). Classification (NCBI taxonomy): domain Eukaryota; kingdom Metazoa; phylum Arthropoda; class Arachnida; order Araneae; family Araneidae; genus Araneus; species Araneus ventricosus. Next base: position 137,725 of record BGPR01002518.1, on the reverse strand, counting down.
AGTCAAAGAGAGGGATAGAGAAAAAAGATTGAAAAAAAATCCGTGCAATACGAATTAAAATTTTCATTTCTTTGTATTATGCTTTGTTGTGGACATTTTTGGAGTGTTTCGAGAAATATCGTTTTCATATTTTCAAATCTTATTTTCGGCTATAATATTTTCAATTTTTATGAGGTAGAAAGCAAATAAAGTTTCCCTTTTTCACTTTGTATCTAGGCAAAAAAATGTAAGCTAAAACGCGAGAAAATGGAAAATAAAATCTAAATTTTTATGCCACTTTTTTATCGACTGTGCCATCCTGATATAAAATAACATACCTCCTCAATTATATTACAAAAACAGTTTATTTTTAACTAGTTATTTTCCAGATTTAGTTTTTTTTCCTTAGCAATTGATTTTTGAGATTTGAAAGCTTTTGAAATAGGAATAAAACAAAGTATTTTCAAGCTTTTGGAATGTTGGCATTTTAAGACGATGAATCCAAACATACTGACTTCTCCTGTGTTATCCACATAATGAATTCGAATTGTTTGACACTAGATTGTTAAGGCTGTATTATAAAGAACTTCTTGCGCATTACTTTTGTAATAACAAATAATTGTATATTTTTGATGGATGCATTTATGATTATTAACAGATCCCACCTAATGTCAAATTAATAATCAAAACATTACATTCCGGCACACAACAATCACAAAATTCCCCTGATCCTACTCCAAGTGATGTTTTTCTTAGAAGAGTTCTTTAAGTGGGTAACGATTCCCAAATTGTGAAGATGTGCAGCGATGGAGGCATTGTAGTAGAAGGCAATAGGAGGCTTTTAATTCGCATTTCATTTTTTTATGAACGATAGCAAAAATTAAGAGTTGCAAAGGGTAATTATTTCGAAGGAAACACAAAATAAATAGATAATATCTTTATTCATTCTTCAGTATTAAAAGATTCTTCCAGGATATTTTAAACGTAGTAATATGTATTTAGTTCGGTTGAAATGAAATCCAGTTTTGACGCTATACAAAGGATGTTCTACGATGGACCTTGAAATTTTGAATGATGGAAGATCTATTTAATTTCCACGCTACCGAGACATAACTGGCCGAGACAGCTCATCCAGTTTACCACAGGGAACGGGCCTTTCCCATCCTATCTTTTCCGATTAGTAAAGCACCCGGACAACTGCTGTGCCTGTGGAGAACCTGGCACGCCTCACTATGCCACCAAGTGCAGCCTCACGCTTTCTTATCATCTCAGGTGTCCAGCAGATCAACGCAAAGGAGCCTGGATGAAATCATTGACCAACCACCGCCTGCTAACAAATAAAATTATAGACCTCCTCAACTTTACCACCAGCAAAGAAGACCTACTTCAATCGGAACAGCCAGAATAACTGCACAATAGCATTCATTGTTCATCCCACTACAAAGCTCATGTCTCCCACCACGCCCTTCTTCGTTTAGTGTATATATTTGTGTTTTTATGTGTGCGTATATGTTTATGCATATATTAGTGTTTATATTTGTATTCACTCTCTTTGTATCTTTTTATATAAAATGTAATTCTTTTGCCTCGTTTTTTCAATAAAGTTCCACACATACCCACCTAACCGACAGGGAGCAGCCCTGGCTCCGAGTTCGGGGGTATGCTGTGATATTATGTTATGCAAACTATGAGACTGTAAAATCATAAAATCTACGATCCACGCCATTCGTATTCGGCAATCTCTATTAAATAAAACCTGGTGGATTTGTATATAGTGCTTTATTGCATCAAACATGTCCCTCTCCAGAGTTCCTGTTGTTCCTCCGCTAAGGCAGGACCTTCAGTTAGGAAGAAGAAACCCAAGCAGTCAAAGATAATGCAAAAGGGACAGCACTAACAAACAAAATAAAACAGTAGCAAATTGGAAGAGGATGTGAAGGGGCAAAAAGCTTCTTTTACGTCAAAGTCAGAGTGTGTCTTTATTAGAGGTATTTGGTTCTTAGGTGATTCTTATTTTGACTGTCCAAAGAATGATTCAAATAATGGTCGATAAGGCATCCTTCTTTACAAAACTGATGAAAATTTTTCATCATGACCATAGATTACTAGTACGAAATCATTGTAGGATTTTATTTAGGAGATGACAGATCAATTTGCTATTTTGGTCAATCACGGCTATATAATTCCTCTTTCTCAGGTTTGAAAGACGCGGAATGGATTCATGAATATGTCAGAATGCTTTTCTTAATACAGATAACACCGATGGTTCACCTATTTGTATTCAAAACGTATTTTGTTTCGACTATACTTCTGTTATAATATACAGATCTCCCGAAAGAAGTAACCTTTCTGCCTAAACTTGCAAACGACTGAAGATGTCAATGTGCATTTGGTATGTACATCTAGTTTCTCTTAATAATAAATGCTATTAATCTGTTTTAAATTAATTTTCAGTTAAATGGGAATTATTTCTATTTCTAGTACCTGGGATTGAATGCATCTATATTAATTATTACACAGATATAAATGATCCAAAAGATTGATTAGTGATTTACATAGTTAAAACCTGACGATTCGTATCAATATCTGGGCACTAAGTATACATTGAAATGTCTGGAAAATGGGATTTTCCAATATCATGATGATATTTCAAAGAATGACTAAGATGCCATTGTAGACAAGAAAGTTCCGAAGTATAATTTTATGATTGGTTATAGAACAAAAATAGATGAAATAAAATTTTTCTTAAGCATCTTAATAATTCACTCAGGTAAATAGAATCTCATAGTAATAAAATCTCATAGTTAAAAGTGATTTTCCTGTAATAAAATATGTTAAAAAATGTTGCTTTCTTAATGTAAACTTTGCTATGATTTCTTAAAGGCCAAAAAATGTACTTTATGAATTAGAGAGATAATCAGTTAATTCAAATTTTCAAAACAAATTTCTCTATTAATAAGTCTTTAAATTTACAGTTATATTACTCTTTAAAAGTGCATATTCTACATAATGTTCCTGATTTCTTTTCGAGATATTCTATTTATTTTATTAACAAAGTATAAGATTGCAAAAATCCAGAAATCTACGATCCACACCATTCTTATCAGTATTGAATGATATTTAATGTACATAATAACTTATTATGTCAAGTCCTCTCCAAATGTATATAACTATTATAAAGGATATAATCTGCGTTATGTATTTAATTTCTTTTAGAGATACCTATTTTCTAAATAGTTTATAAGACTGTAAAATCGTGACATCTATAATCCTCACCATTCGCATTTAGTAATTTACTGAAAAAATCTGATGGATCTGCACATAATGCTTTATTGCATCAAACCAGTCCCTCTCTAGAGCTTCTGTTGCTTCTCTGATAAGGCCAGGACCTTTAGGGTGGGAGGAAGAAACGCGAGTAGGCAAAGACGCAAAAGCAACAGAAAAAAACAAGCAGAATAAATCAGACAGAAAATGGAGCGAAGAGTTAGCATTTGATGGGGCGAAGAGCTGCTGCACGTGAAAGGCGGAAGATATCTTCGCCGAGGTCTTTGGTGTCTTTGAATAACGAGCAATCCTTATTCTTACTGCCCAAAGGATGCTGATAATGAATGATGATAAGGCCGGCTTTTCTTTAAAATTCAAGATATTTCTTCATCCTGATCTCTGATTTCTTGGAGGAAACCATTGAAGAGTGTGATTTAGGAGATGACAGATCGGAAACGTTATTTTGTCCTATCCAGCGAAATAATTCTTTTTCTTCAGTTTTCTGATAAGATACGTATTGGATTTGGAAATGTTCGGGGGCATTTTTTCAACTTTAAGAAGCTGTATACTGATTTTTTTAGTTGTAGAGTTGCGACTCTATTTGATGTAAAAGAGAGCTATTTCAAAGAAGCAACACTAAAACAAATTCTAAAATGCTTAAAAATGAGTCTGTGCTACAATAGCAAATTTTTTCATCTTATTACGCTTATCATTTGATTGAGACTCGGGTCACGATGTTGTGATTAGGTTGAATGAAGGTTG
>BGPR01002518.1:104210-133710 GCA_013235015.1 Araneus ventricosus | reverse complement strand
GAAGTCATCACGTCCGGGTCACCATGTTGGGATTGAGTGGCAAAGGATTAATTTGGTGGCAAACTGCAGAATTATCTACCTTTTCTCAAACACTGTTCAATATAGAGGAAAAGGTCTCTTACAAAGTTGTAAGACATCATTGATTTAGTACAAAAGGACACATTGTGGACATAAATCCTAAGAAAGAAAGCTTAAAACTCACCTTTATTTTGTTCGCGATTTCTAAGAACTTTATGTGACAAGCGTATTAGAAAGAGAAAAAATAATCAATTATCAAAAAATACATTTTCAGTGTACACAATACTCAACGTTGGATACAATAAACATCTGAACGCTTGTTTGAATTTCCCGTTGCATACTGTGAAGCCTAATATGCGTTGCGCTGGACAAGCATCAGTAATACGTCGTCGAAGGTCCTGCAATGCTGTCAGGGAGGTCACATACACATGATGTGTGAGATATCCCACTGTATAAAGTCTATTGGGGTCATTTTTGTCCTAAATATTAAAATTCTCTTTCGTTCATCTCTCGTGATGTCAAAATTTTGGAAAATGAGAGCCAACAAAAATGCGCGTTTTAAGTGTTCTGTTTTTAGTATTAATTCCCAAAAGGTATCTGTTTGGAACAAGTTGATGATGCTCTACAACTTTGCAAATGAGATATGAACGTTATTTCCTCTGTTTACCACCTAGTGGCGCTGCATTAGTCTCATAATGTAGCGGATAGCCACTGTATTATACCTATGACTATGTAGTCATTCCCTTGACAGAAAATTTATACATATTAGAACACCGATGGCGAGTGGCCTTTGAAAACGTTCGCCATTCAAGTTCTCTTCCATTTCTTCCATTCTAATTATTTTATTTTAATGAGTTTTAATTTTTATTAAAGCACGATTTTTGTTATTGATTCTATAGTAATTCGTTAGTTAATTATGGACAATATCGTTGATGCAGTTACTGGATGCTGCTACTTTGGCGCACAAAAGGTGTACTGTAATCGCTATTATTTACTTCTTCTGTATTTTCTTTATTTGTATTCGAATCCCTAGACTATGCGACTATGGCGTTAGAGGACTTTAGTGCGTAAAATGTTCATATCATGCAAGGTAGAGAAATAGTGCAGCTATAAATATCTCTGCATTGCTTCAAACATACATTTCTCTTATTTAAATTGCTCGCACGGAAAATGATATTTCACGCCTTTTTACAGAATATTAAATTAACTTTGTAATATTTTTAGAAATAATACTTCTTCATATTCTCCTGTCCGTAACTTTCCGAATTTTTTTAGGAATTCATTAAAATTTGCAGATGAGCTACTTTAGTCACATAAAGTCACAGTTGAGTAAGGTAAGTAAGTTTACGCCCCTCAATCCCAGCGGCCGTTTCGTAGAGACAGCTCCCGTCGAATATTTTTTTGGTAATGGTATTAATAAAAAGATAAGATAGCAAAAAATCCTTATGAAATCACCTACAAAATTCGCTTTTCTGTACAAAATGTCTTTACTCTCAAGTAAAATGGGAAACTACATAATGTCGCTGAATTTACGGAGCAGAAACAAAAAAATAATAAAGAACTGTTTACTTGGATTCTTATTTATGGGTCGGAGATTTCATTCCATCAAATCTGGAGGTTGCATAATGCATGAGAAGAGAATGTTTTCTCTATATATAAGTCTTCTCTTTGTTATTTTTATTACTATCAAGGCTACATTTTGCAATATTTCAAAGTTTAGTTTGCAAACTTTCCATTTTAAAAACAAACTGAGAAACATGTACAAAAACAAGAAACCAGATTTGACGTTCCTTAAAAATTCGTTGCAGAATTCTTTTATAAAAGGAATAAAACGTAAACAGAGAAATAAACATCCGATCGTTTTTCCTTCTGAATTCCCGGAAACAGAATTTTAGATATTTCCGCTTGCGTTGGCTCAACAATTGTTTCCATGACGACTTGAAACAATTTAATGCGATTGACAGTTAAAAGGGTGGAGCTCGAATTACACCTTAATGGATATGATACCTTTCGAATTTCGTGAGAAAACACTGCATAAAACATTAACCATGTTTTGTCTAGAATTCAGAAATTAATACTTGTATTTGTTTGTCCTGAGTTACGATATTTTTCTTTCAACAAGCTATGTATTTTTGATCTTTAAAAAATCAGCAATACATGCTTTAATCTGTTTTGTTAGCAGTTGAACAGAAATCATGGCTGCTCAATTTTCAGACAGTTTACATCTAGTTTTCTAAGTCTATATACAGTGTGCCCGCTAAAGTCCGTTGTCACCCCAATAATTTCTGAATTGCAAGAGCTAGAGTCATAAAAGTGAGGTCTAGGTATAGAAAAGTTGAAATGCGCTAACAAGGAAGCCGCTTACAGCGCCACCTGGCGGCAAAATTCGGAGTTAGCGTTCTTATCTCAAAAACGGTACTGTAATGTCTTGGCCTAAGTGTGACCAAATAATTCAAGCTTAGGTTGGCCTAAGTACTTTTATTCACTACAGCAATAATTAAGAGACACTTCTAGCAGAGAAGTCTTGATTAAATATGACTATTTACAAAGGAACAAACAAATCATAGTTCTAAAACGTCAAAGTTCCATGAGAAATTAGTCCAGGAAGACTAGGAATTATCGGATGGATAACTTCCACCTATCCACGTGATACCAAACTACGAGACTACCAAGAGTGCCCGCAAGTTCATGAGCTGAGAGTCCGGGGAAGCCGATTCCTCGGGGTTGTCGACCAAAGTCCGACTTCAGTCGGGACTTTCAATCCGCTGATCAAACCGCTTTCTACGGTACTCCGGAGCCTGAAACTAGTTCGAGACTCCCCAAAAAATTCAAATTCCAATCTTCCCTTTTCTCTCCGTTCCTCCGTTTTTATTCACTTCTTCAGGGGGTGGATGAAGTGGTGAAGCCCCTCCTATCTTTCCCTTCACTGGATAATCGTACTCTGGTTGACCAACAACTCACCTTCCGAATGGTCCACCTCTTATTCTGGGAAGCTCCTTGAGTTTCGTCACCACCGGCCTATTCAGGAATCACCAAAAGATACCGCTAATGTCCGCGCTGACAGTGATTTATTCATCGACATTGTGGCGGCCCTCTGTGTGAAGTCCTTCTTCTTGCGCCCGCCTCGTTAGCGATGTCCAGGTGCAACTCTCCTGCTGTTTACCGCTAGTATCAAAAGGACCGGCACTTTTTTTCTCATGGGAATTAAGCTCGCGGGAAGGAAACATTACAGTACGAAATACGGGAAAAAAGTCAATTACAAAGTTGTTCAGCATCATCAATTTATTACAAAAAACATCTTGCACACAAAAATAATATAAATGAAAAGCACAAAATACACATCTGTTTCATCGCGTTGAAGAAAACTGCACTTTCCGGAAATGAGGCTCATCCATCTGCCATGCTCAAAATGGTGTCCTTCAGCAACAATACACATCTGGACACGGGACTCCACTTCCCGCTGCACATTGTACAACATGGCAGATGATACGCTGGCACAAGCATCCGTAATACGGTTTCGAAGTTTCTGAAATGTTGGTGGAGGGGTTGCATACACTCGCTGCTTGATGTATCCCCACAGAAAAAAGTCCAAGGGGTTCAGGTCAGTTGAACGTGGTGGCCATTCTACGCAACCACCATACCCGATGACTTGTTGCTGGAATGTGTCCCGAATGTACTGTTGGACACTTTATACGGAGGAGCGCCGTCGTATTGGAACCATACATTCCGGAGGTCAGTCAACGGCAAATCCTTTAGAAAATCGGATATTACGTCCTTCCTTTTCTCTTTTCTTACGCGTTATGTCGCGCTACAATTTTGGGAGTTGCGAACCAAACAAATATGCATTTAACGCCTTCTATTTTTAACATTACTGTACGGAAGTTGTATTCTCTTACTAAATCGATGATGCTAAACAACTTTGTAATTGATTTATTTCCCGCATATCGTACCGTTTTAGAGATAAGAACGCTAACTCCGAATTTTGCCACCAGGTGGCGCTGTAAGTGGTTTCTTTGCGTAGCGCATGACAACTTTACTATACCTAGACCCCACTTTTATGGCTATAGCTCTTGCCGTTCAGAAATTTTTGGTGTAACAACGGACTTTAGCGGGAACACTGTATATACTTGCCACTTAACGTTCTTATTTAAAGAAATATAAGGACTATTTTAAGACGGAATTCGCAGTTTTGAACATGTTTAGATGACGTAGATCATATCTGAGTTTAGACTCTCCTTTCCCAACTTCCACGTCTTTCCAGAGGGAATGCACAAGAATTCAAAGCAAAATGACATTAAGCGAATCATTCAAACAATTTATATTAAAAAATTCCTTATCGGCAATTTCTTGCTTGTTATTTTATTTCTTATAATAAAGAAATTATTTTAAAAAACTCATTTTATTTCAAATCTTTAGTAGAGCTGAATAATAGTTTTCAGATTTAATACGCGTTTTCGAAAATGTGTTGTCTAAATAAATTTGATTTAAATAGAGGTCTGAGAAGGAAAATAGCATCATTTGAAAAATACTTAGAGTTTTTTAAAATGATGAATACTGAATTTAATTTATGGTGAATAATACTGCCCATTCGTTTTTGAAAAATAACTGAGAGTTAACGTTTCATGAAATCTCTTTCGAAAAATTTGCGAAATCTTATTGAATATATATCTTTTGTAATATTGCAACCGCCTATTTACAGTAATCGCCAATGAAAACGTGTAAAATCTGTTTCTTATGAATATGACATTATAAATTTCAATTGGCCAAATAATACATTTGAAAAGAAGATTTTTATTGGTTTACAATAGCAATGCATGATTACATTATTACATTTGCTGTTGCGTCACCCTTTAAGTGAGTATGTTAGCCTCATGTAAAAAATATGACCAAGTCCGGAGAGGTGCTTTTTCACTGGCCACTGACTGGAACCTAACAAAGAAAATTATTTTTGCATCTAAAAGCAAATTTATCATCAAACTAAATTAGTGTGAAGCAAAATAAAAATTCTGGCCCAACAACCTCTTCTAGTATAAATTCCGATTTCATGGTGCTTGTAGTAATTAAGACCGCATATGGTCACTTATCAAGAACTGCATGTTAAGAAATTTGTTAAATATTTCGAAATATATATTTGAATTTTGAAAATAAATTATTTCTCCTCAAAATTTTGAATATTGTTTGTTCGTTTAGAATTAATTATCTATGATCATGTGGGTTTCAGGCGCAATAATAAAACATTTACAGGCGAGCACTAAAAACTGCAGCTCGAAACGTTCAAATGTTGAAATAAAAGTAACAATGCGGATAGTAGAATCAGTATGATCCATCTCAGTAAAGTGAAAGAGATTTTGTGGCCGAATTGTAACAGTACTTCGAGTAATTTAACCCTCTGACTGCTTATTCCGCGATTTCCACGGGTAGTAATTAAGTCTATTTTCTGCTGCATCCCGCCATTTTCGCAAGCTATTATGTTTACTTAGAACTATTATAGCGTTGAATAGCATTATACTAATATAGCCTTGCACATAAATAACAATTCGCATCGTTCAAACGTATTCGAACATGTTTGTGAATGTTGCATCTAATTAGCGATATGAAAAAGATTCGGAAGTCAAAGGGTTAAATTGCATAAAATAACTTTCAAAAATAATTTTCTCTGTGTTTGTGTGCTTAAAAACAACAACAAAAATGGCCGGAGGCTGTCTTTTCAAACAGCCGCTGTTGTTAAAGGCGTAGGACACTTTACTTGCGTGACTCTTTTGTTTCTCGAAGTTCCTCGTAAGTTTTCTTTGTAATATCTCTTGTTACCCTTTATCTCTCAAATAAGACATTAGTTATGTTTTAACATATGTAGTTACCGAGATATAGAGGATCGCGTCACTAATTCAGGCGTATGTTTGCCCAACTTTGCGATTCAGTAGTCACTGAACTACACTTCCGACTGTCAGTTTTTTTGTAATTTCTGTTGTTACCCTTTATTTATAAAATAAGACATTATTTATGTTTTTAATATATGTAGTTACAAAGATATAGAGGATCTTCCATACAAAGTTATGTGGCGTTTTGGCATCTGAATGAATTTCCTTCCTGAGACCCCAATGGGAAGAAGTTAGTTAAAAAAGGATCATTAATAAATTTAAATCGTGAATCAAAGAAATATCAATTACGTTAGATCGCAGATTCCATAAATCTCTTTTGAATCAATATATGATGCAGAAATCCAAATTCAGTATTTCAAAACGAAGCCATTTATTTCTTTTCTGATTTCGAAACCAAATGTTATCTTTCAATAGAACATTAGGGACGTCTAATTGGAATAAATCTTTTCCATTACAACTTAAGGCGCGCTCCAGACGTAATAAAAACTGTTATAACGAGCATCCTAAAGGGGAATAATTGATAGAAAATTCCTTCTTTGACTGTCCTTCTATGTCAATTACATGAACAGAAACCCATTAAGGGATGTAGAATTTTCACTAAGCACTCAGTACTGAAAAGCTTCGTTTACCACAACTATTGGCGCTTGTACCAAATAGAGAAGAAATAATTACTTCAAGTTAGCGTCGTTACAATGCATTTAAATTAAAGATTAGATGGCATTAAAGTTTCAAACTAGAGTGGTGAGCAAATATGTATTTAATGATTGCTAAGTGTAATATGTAATGACTGCTAGAACTAATGTTGATGAATTGATATTCAATTGCAGTGGATATAGGAGAGTAAAAGCAAAACATAGGGATCTTGCTAATTTTACATATAGATAAGAAATTAATAATTTATTAATTAGAGAAAGGTCTAATCTCTTCTAATTTTAGATTCAAAATATAAATTATTTTGCTATTTGTATTTTATTATCAAAGAATTTATATCAGAATGCAATTTTTTTTATTTTATTTTTCTATAAAAAAGATATTGAAAAATGTCATTCAAGTTGTTTTGATTCCGAAATGTATTTCATCTCTACTTCGCACAGTTATTCATATAAGAAATACAAACATTTTGGGAATTTTTTCAACTAATTTTTGAAAATTTAATATAATTAACAAATAAAATTAGTTTTGAGAGATACAATATTTTTTACTTGAAGAAAAAAAATCTTATAGCAAAGAAACATTCATGAAGCAATAAATGAGTTGAAAGTAGTTTATTCATCTAAATTGAAGTTAAGTATTAGATTTTCAAATTATTTCCTCTTTAATTCTTAAGTCTATCGATAATTTTCATCGAACCAATGATACATGCACGCATCATTAGCTGAAAAAAATGTCGTGCAATGAACGGTTAAACCTTTGCTTGTCTTAACTCAGGGATTATCAAATATTGGTGTGCATGCCTTTACTCGAAATAGTTGAACTCGGGAGATGAAGGAATAAAAAATACAAAAAAGTAGACATTTGTTATAAAACGAAAATAGAGAAAAACGTCTTGTTAATAGAAAAAATTGAAATGATAATTACATACAGAAAATACATTTTGAATAAGTGAGCTCTCGTTACAACGATATGCGATGTACCGATAAATCCCTCTACAACAATAAAATTTTGTGGTCCCGGTGAATTTGCATAAAACATAACGTTAATCTCCCTTCAATACAACGATATTCTGTACAGCAATAAACCCCTGTACAACAATTTTTTTGAAAATCTCAACACCCCTTCTTCCTCTGTAACATTACTTCTGTTCCCAAATATGATGATGATACAGATCCATCGAATATTTATTGACATCCCTGGAAGCTCTTCAATCAGTTCAGTCCCTTCGGGCACTTTTTTCAAGCTTTTCATCCAGAAATTATGAACATTTTCGTGCATTAGACTCTATGCAAACCTTTTTATTTGACTTAACAGTTAAAAAAATGAATAAGCAAACGAAAATATTGGATTTTTTCGATAAATAAGTTTCTCATGCATGTGAACTATTTTATTGTATAGCTGAAGTTTCAAATTTTTTTGTGAGCTCCAAATTACCGGCCCAGCCCCCCCCCGTCAAAAAAGAAAGGTAAAACAACATCTAAAAAAAGAAGACTATTACGAACTATTAGTGCAAAAGTGAAAATGCCTGTACTGTACATAGTGTAAATATTTCTTTCTTTTCTTGTTTATTTTGATTTTCATTTTTTCTTAAATAAAATTCCCGTGTCTTGCCCATCAAACCGTTCAGTGACCGGTCTGGTAACGGGTACGAGGGTAAGAGACGGCATTCTGTTCTGTATGCTTTAGCAATCATTAACACTCTGGTGATGCTGTTCTCGCAAAATGTATATTGTTGTATTCTATTCACATCAAAACTACCAAAATTTAAGTTTTTTTATATCGTAATTATATAGCCCTCGATATAACAATACATCCCTCTATATAAATATCTTTATTCGGTCCCCAAAGTATTTTTGTAACGAGGTACTAATGTATAATAATTGGGTCAACTCATGTTCACTTTATATGCGGCCAGTTTAGGAATCCAATGCGTTTCTTGAAGGAAGAAAAAGTATGTGGCGTCTCAGCACGATAACATATAGCAATTTTAGTTTGCAACAAAGTTGCAGCAGTCTTGCTTCGCAAGCTCGCAGCAAGTTTGACACGGCAAGACGGAAGTTCATAACAATTTTGCAACAAGTTATCGCAAACGAGGAAGTCACCATGCGACGAACTTTCAGTAAACTTGTCGAGCAAGTTCATTGCAAATTAGTAGAAAAAAAATAGCTTCCCGTCAGATGTATATTCCCCCCTTTCTTCAAAGCCTTATCTATTGAGGGATCTCCATTTTTCCACCCTTCTTTTTTTATCGCGGAGTAGGACGGTGGAGTTGCCTTCCTACAGAGGGGTGACCCTTTCCCCTCTTTATTACCGCTTAATAAGACGGTGGGTTTGCTTTCCCTCTTTTTTCTTCCCTCTTCTTCTGACCGCACACTGAGTTATTTTTAAAGGAACTTACTTTTACAATCCGAAGGCATGTAGAAGAGGGCGCTATTCGAACCCACGATCAGCGGGTCCGAAGGTGGTAACTACAGTACCAGTTGAGACTGCAGCAGAGAAGGGAAGAAAGGAGATTTGCTTCGTCATTGTGTCATGCTGTCAAGTTTGCCGTGACAACTTCGCGGCAAACTTGTTTTGCAAGGAGGGTGGTCGATTAGGCTATGTTACTTCGTAGGAGTTTCGCTGCAAACTTGTCACGCCAAGCTTGCCATGAAAGGATAATATCAAGGAAAAAAAATCAAACTTACTGTAAATGTGCATGCTATCGGGGATGTAGGACAAAATGAAGTTCGAGGTTAAATTGTAAGCGCAGTTACTATTGTCGTGTGACATCGAGATGATGATAATTGATCCAATTAAAAAGACATGATGATTTAAAGCACATCTTTAGTGCTATGGTCCTATTATCCAAATCACTTTTATCACGCTTCATGTTCCTTTGAATTTTTTTATTTCGAGGAAAATGTCTTTGCAATAATGCCTGTTGTATGCCTGTCCTACTGTCTGTATGGGAATACAACATCTTAAATGGATAAGATATGCTATGATACGTATCAAATTGTCAGGAACTAAGTCAAAGGGAAGAAGTATTTTGCTGAAACACTTATTAATTTATTTCACAATTCAAAGAAATTGCTCACAAAAGGAGCGTTATTTATATAGAGAGAAATTTTTCTAACGTGTGGAGTCTGCTCCCAGTTAATGGAAATATTCCACACATTTTTAATCGTGTAACCATTGGGCGCTATAATTTAATTCCTGCTGGGGACAACAGTGGACGTTGAAGAAAAGAAGCTTAATTGATTTAAATACTTTTAATTAACCATAGAGGGACATAACATATAGGGACAAACAATTAAGGACAAAACATTTAAGAATATATAAAATATACAATTACTCGGGGCAGAACACCATGTTTACTCGTCGACTCCAGAACTTGGACTGACTATCTCTTCCAACGGCCGCTAGGTGGCGTACTCGAAAAGCAGTTCGGTTACAATCGTTGAATTTTCCTTTGCCACTCGACCAAATAAAATAGTGATTATAATAATTTTTGTAATAAATTATATTAAAGTAATTAAAAAATATGCTATTAAAATATTTTCGGGATTGTAGAAATTGGGCAGTAATGCCATATCGAAGAAACGGGCATTACTGAATATATAATTATTTTTATTTTTAATAATATAGCATGTTAGAAGATTTTCCTATGTGTATTCCGAACTTAAACATTAGAAACCTGAAAATTATAATTTCTGAAGCAACATTGACGAATAGAAGTGGAAACTGTTTTAGACTTTGGTTGCCAGTTAGTTATTAGTGAACTCTTTATGTGGAAATACATATGAAAGTCAAACTGAACACTTTCAAACATTAAGCAGAAAATAAATATTTTCCTGCACAGATAAGCAGAGGGGAAAACGAAGTAGAATTGTTGTTACATAATTTCGTGACAAATCGCCAGTGTTGCTTATTAGTGAACTCTTTATGTGGAAATACTTATGAAAATCAAACTGAACACTTTCAAACATTAGACAGAAAATAAATATTTTCCTGCACAGATAAGCAGAGGGGAAAACGAAATAGAATTGTTGTTACATAATTTCGTGACAAATCGCCAGTGTTTCTAGATAATTTCGCAACAAATTGTCAGTAGAAAAGGGAATTTTGGATCATTCATTGTTAGTTATAACTGAGATTAATATGTGGAAATATATCAGAAACTCAAGCTTGGAAAACTTTCATATCTTAATAATACATAATTTCGTGCAGAAATAAGCACAGGAAATAAATAAGTTGGCAGTGTTCCAACATAATTTAGTAAGAAATTAACAGCGTAAAAATTAATTTTTGATATTTCATTGCTAGTTTTTAAGTGATATCCTTATTCGAAAATATATTGGAATGTCAAGCAGAGAACAATTCAGAATTTTAGGCATAAAATACAAAACTTGTGTCCTGTCTAGTTATACTTCTGAAAGATAAAAACTTGTTTGCATTGCATTAAATGAGGTTCAAAAAGGAGGAAAGCATTTCGGTTTTGGAATATTTTATAATCTTTTTCCCCTGGGGAGTTATATTTGCAATCACTTCGTGCATCTTTTTCTTTTATAGAGACGAGAAACTTAAGCTGTGGTAAATTTGTTCATTCTCGTGATTTTATTTTTTCATCAGAAATAATTACATTCAGATCCGGAGAGAAATGCAAAAGCATAAACATTAATCAGAAATCCTGAATATGTTGAAATATAGACTTTTATTTCAGTATACATTAGTTATCTGTCTATAGCTACGATTATTTTACCAGCCTTTGCGCAATATTATTTGATTTGGATAGTTAGCGATGTACTGACAATGGTATATGCCAACGAGAATGGATGAATAAATAATTAGGCCCATTTTTGCAAGAAATTTCTACATTAGATAAATGTTTGTTATACAGGTATGTTTTCGCACATTCGATTGAAAATTCACATTTGGCAAAAAATAATATCCCTATGTTTAGTTATCGTACTTAAAAGAGCTCTTTCTCAGCTCAAATATTTCACAACAATTTACGAGTATTTGTGTATTTTAATAAATGAAAGCATTGCACAATTTAACTTATTAAAAATTCTAGATGTATAAACATTAAACGGTAAACAGAGCCAAAAAAATTAAGATTTTATTTCTAAAAAAGCAATTAAAAAGGACATTGAATATCTTATTTGAAACTTTAAAGCAAATTTTTTCTTACATGATTGTTTCGTCTCTTAAAAATATATGCAATACAGACAATTGACACATCAATATTTGATGTCTATTAATAAACTAAAAAATCACCCGTCATGGTATGACGGATGCAAATTGCCTCTTCATTCGAGAGATTTCCCGTCAAATTTGAGGTGCTTAAACAGATATATATGCGAGAGAAATGTTTAACATTGATTGAAAAGAAATAAAATAAACATATGTTTTATGATAGGAAATAATTTTTTATTTACATATTTCTTTATTCGAAAAACCTCTTGGTAAAAACAACATTCCGTGTGAAGTATTTTTCGTTGTTTAACAATTCTATTATAATTCAATAACCATGAAATTCTCAGCTTATCAAACGTAAGTCAAAAGTGAAAATTTCAAAGGAATTCTTTTTCGAAATTCTAATCAAAACAAATCACTTCTCTGCTTGTGAAACGTTTCCAAATAATATTATCAAATTATATCGTCACGATTTCAATAAATAATCAGATGCATGGTGGCGTCCAAACTCTATCACGCGCATGATATATCACTGACGTAATTTACTACTTTTAATTAAAAAACAGAAATTAATTTGAAATATATGATTAATATAATTTAAAATGTCTCGGGAACTATTGATCATGGCGAGATAAACTTTTTGTCAATTGATAGAGAATTTTATTTCACTATTTTAGAGCTATTACATTTGAAATTAGAACTACAATTACTCTTTTGAATTTAAAATTACTGAAATTTAGGTTCTCTAACAATGAAATAATGCTGTTTAATGCCTCACAGTGCTATGGCGAGAGTTTTATTGTTGGTGACGTCAGAGAGTTACCGAGAGACAGATCTGGGCTATTATATTAGTAATGGAAATGCTATTTTAATTAAGTATAGATATCTCGAATCTTGCACCAATCTCGCGACTTCGCGTATGCTATAATCTGGTCTCCGTCCGGCCTAGCTAAAAATGTAGCCATCCGTAAGTAAATGAAGAATATTTCCCTTTTGTCCGGATTTTGAAAGCTGACCTCTCCTATAATCCTCCTGAGTGTCCTGTGTAAAACACGCATTGAGACATGCCAAGTTTTGACTCATTAATCATAGGCTCATCTTTTACCAAGGGTGTAATAATTTATCAATGAACAGTAAATGAAATAAATTTGTAAAAACCAAGCATACATTTAACGTTAATTTTTTGCCTATTTTAAAAACGCATGTATTCATACCGCATAGTATACATGGTTTTATGTTTAATAGAAATGCCTTTCTTAAAACGTGAACAATATTTTTAATTTTTAGACTTATCTTTTTCTGAAATACATTTCTAACACATAAAGTACAGTACATAACAAACATTGATATGGTATTGACCTGTACTAACAGGTGAAAAAAATATGAATACAAGCAGATTTGCGTATAAAAATGATTTTAAACGGTTCGTCTGGGATAGTAAGTGTGTATATAAGGAACTTCACATCTTTCCTGATATTTTATTATTTATTCTGCCTTCCTCCACATTATACCCGATAGTTGGGACTCTACTCTATATTAATAAAGATTGTTATTATTGTTTAGAACAATTTGAACTGTCTGTTTACGCAGCTTTCATACAAAGACAGAAAATAAAGTATGAATAACAACGAATATCTATTTCAAATTGTACTTGCATGCAAATTCTTAGTTCGGTAATGCTAAAAATTGTTATGATCAATGATCTTGGAATTGAATTTCCCTATTTCTCCCTGCTAAAAATATTAACCGTTAAGCTATAATTTTATGAAAGCATTTTTATGTACCAAAATTCACTCAGAAAGAGACTTTTTTCTAAAAAACCAGGATTTAAAACCCAGATGTTTTAATAAATCGCATTTCCAAACTATATAATAAAGAATTTATTTAAATCTATTTTAGCCTCCGTTGTGAAAAAGAAACTGACACATCACTTAATTTAAGCTCCTGGCCATTTTTTCTTTTATTAATCTTTAGAAATACAAATAAATAAAAAATCTTAAAAAAAGTTCTCCAGCACAATTTAAGCATTATATTTTGCTTAAAAGCATTTTAAGAGGCTTATGCATCTAAACCTTTCTTGAAATTTCTCCGAATCCTATAGAAAAAATATCTAAAAATGTTTTAAACCACAGAAGAGAGAGAGAGAGAAAGAAAGAGGTAAAAAAACTCTCTTTCGTGCCACGTGCAATAAAATTGTTATTTCGTTGTATTATGCTTTGTTGTGGATTTTTTTTTGGAGTGTTTCGCGGAATCTCTTCTTTTTATTTTCAAATTTATTTTTTTCGTTTCTATAAGGTAGGAAGCACGTATTGTTGCCCCTTCTCATTTTGAATCTAGGCTTTGGGCAATGAAAAAAATGCGAGTTAAAAAGCGAGAGAATGGAAAATACTAACTAAAATTTTATGTCACCCTTTTTTGCTGCCTGCGCCATGTTTATATAAACTCCATACCTCTTTACAGATATTTTCAAAAAGAAGTCGATTTTCCAGGCTTAAATTTTTTTCTCTTTTCACGTGATTTCTGAGACATGAAAGTTTTTGAAGTAGTTTGAAGCAAAATACTTTCGAGCTTTTGGAAAATTGGCATTCTAAGATGGTGAATCCAAACAAACTAACTTCACCTGTGTTACCTGCATACTGAATTTGAAGTATAAATTATTATTGTTTTATATATTAGGAAAATGTCAATCATGTTGATTTTGAAGTATACACTGACGGATCTGGGGATGGAGACAACGTCCGGTTCGCTGTGTATGCTTTTAACCCCTTCGGGACGGCCTGGAGCTGACAATCGCATTCTATTTATACTCTCAGAAATCAAATAATTCTAATAGAATGATTCACAGACACGTGGCCGACTACAGTCTGACCTCGGAGAGCGAAATACTAATGTACGGAACCAATCTTTTGAAAGAATCATGGAATAGAAACGCCATCTGATAGAAAACACTTTGTTCCAGAAGCCAAACGCATATGTGCGGCTCTCGGCCCACAGCAACACATTTGCCGTAACGCAAGGAAGCGGGGCTCTTCCCTGAGATGAGTGAAGCTGAAACGCACATATGCGGCGCTCGTCCCGAAGGGGTTAAAGGTAACTAGCCGCTCTCGCTGCCCTCCGAGCGGGTTCGCGTCCAGCACCCACTATGTTCAGCAGTGTCCCTGCCACCTCGCTGTTTCGAGGCTCTCAGTCACTACTTTTTCCAGTTTTAAATACTGCATGAAGATTAGTGGAACAGGCCATAAAGCCATGGTAGATTTCATATTCTTTGTAGACAACAGATTCCGTTAAAATTGTAAAATCGTCATCTAGTTCTACTGTTTTGCATAACTTTCTCACGAATTTCGGCATGAAATTCTTCAGATACATAAATAAAAAAATTAAATCGCCCTAAATAAACAGTTTCCATTACCTACAATAGGTATTTTACAATATTCTTGCCATGCCATTGTGATGGAACTGTTGGGGTCTATATATTTAAAATAATATGGTAAAACCCTCAGATATTCCCCAGCCCCAACCACCTAACCAATGTCGACAATTTTTATTTCGTCGTTTAGATATGTTATCAAGAGTCTCTTGCCCCATAGAAACCTCCATTTTTGAACGAAATTAAAAAACATTTCTCCACCAAAATTCTCTATATGTTTTTTCGATTTCGTTCGAAAAGGAATGGGTTGGGGAGGGGGGGGGCAGTCGACCCTTCATGACATATCTAGACGTCATAAGCTTTCATATGAAACAAAAAATATCGAAATCCGTCGAGTGGTTGGGGCTGTCGAACTTTCTAAAGGGTTTACACGAAATTTTCTTCTGTATGCCTCTTCTTGCCATAAAATATGGTCAAGCACAAGCGAGTGCATCCAGCTGCTTCACAAAAGGCTGAAAATGCTCATTTTTTTTAATACCTCCCCAAAGGCTGGATGAAATTCACTCGAACTTCGAACATATAAAGAATAGATTTGTGCTTACAATTCACATCAAAGATTCGGGAAGGCCTTTAGGGGACCGACCAGAAATTGATGAATTCGAAGAGGAATTTTGGTTCACTCCGCTTCAAAGAAAGTGGACAATGGTTTGCAACTTGAATTAAGATCGGGCCCATTCATGTTCACTTTATATGCGGCCAATTTAGGAATCCGTTGCGTATCTTGAAGGAAGAAAAAGTATGTGGTGTCTCAGCAACATACCATATAGCAATTTTAGTTTGCAGCAAAGTTGCAGCAGTCTTGCTCTGCAAGCTTGCATCAAGTTTACACTGCAATACCGCAAGTTCATAACGAGTTTGCAACAAGTTTTCGCAAACGGCAAACTCACCATACGTCGAACTTGCAGTAAACTTGTCGTACAAGCCTATTGCAAACTAGTAGAAAAAATAGCTTCAGGCACAAGCGAGTGCATCCAGCTGCTTCACAGAAAGCTGATAATGCACATTTTTTCACTCGAACTTCGAACATATAAAGAATAGGTTTTAACTCACAATTTACATCAAAGATTCGGTCACGAATGTCTTCAGGAACCGACCAGAAATTGATGAACTTGAAGAGGAATTTTGGTTTTTACAGGAAGCTGATAATGCTTTATAACTTTCATTAAGATTTTTGTGTGATGTGCGCAATATTTACGTGCATTTTTCTAAAAATAACAGGAATATCTTGGAAGATATAAAGATTCTTTTTAAAAAATCGCAAATTTCCCCCTTTTTTCTGCTTATAACTTGCATTGTTTTCCTTGAAATTGTATGAAACATACAGAGTACGTAACAATTTATTAGAGAGTATTGTATCAAAATTTCATGTTAATACGTTGAATAGTAAAGGAGATATTAACATTTGAAGTAAATAATTGTTTATTGCGCACGTTGCCAAAGATAGCGTATTGTTTCTTTCACAATTTCAGAGCCACATACATAGCGCAACTTATATAAAAATTCCAGTTCAATACAGTTAAGATTCAGAAAGATATCGGCATTTTGTCGAGAGTTGTTTTATTTTAAATGCCATCTGCTGCCTCCACATGGCGTTTGCGCACTCATGTTCCTATGCGATTCTGGATGCTTATCGTATGCCTAACCTACACTTAAAGTTTGACCACGTTTTCCTAAATCACCCTGTATTTAGAAATTTGCACACATATATGTAAGAATATAAGAAAATTGCATAATTTACTGTTTGTGACAGTTGATTTATTATGTAAAAGACTACTAATTAGAATTCTACTCTAAATATTTCCTAAAGAACTTTCATGCTTCTAATTTTGAGAGAATAAAAAACAATCTCCTGCGTCTGTCGATCTTAATTTGTATATGAATCAACCTAATGATACATTTGTAAGTGAAAGTCTGCACTGAAAAAGTTGGAAGAATAACTCTCATTATCTTTCAAATTCTCCCAAATCCTTAAACCGGTCTTTATCCCAGTATCACTTGCATGTTAACATCCTAAATATTTTCATTCAGGCCATCCGTTGTGAGTTGAAAATTACGACCTTCTGAGCTGTTCTGCAGTAAGCAGACGATTTAGGAACGCCAGAACAGTTTCGCGCCTGCCATGAACCTCGTTACTTAACACCATTAACCGACAAACTACTTGCGTGTGCGGAATAATTTGTAACTGAGGGATGGCAACGGCTGCAATCGTTCGCACAGTCGCCAGCCAGTATTCCACTTCTAAACCTGAATTCCTTCTGCATGTGGGTGTAATGGAAAACACTTCTGTGGGACGAACAGTCTGCTGCATGTCTGAGCAAGTTGATTCAATCATGTGACGTATACAAATGCTATTACAATGCTCAAATGTGATTCAAATTTTGGGAATTAAATAGAATAGGAAACATATTTAATTAGGATCTATTGAGATGAATTGTTATATTCTCAAACTTTCAGGATAATGATTATCGCTTTTAAATATGCTAAAATATAATTGTCATATGTATATAGAAATTGTTTCTTTCTTAGTGCGATTTGAGCGCATTATATAAACTTGACGCATTGATGATTGATTATGTTTATCTGTATCATGATGAGGCCAGATCTATATTGGCTACCCAGTGCAATCATTTTTTATATTAACTGTGATGGTATCGTTCGCAGTATAATCCATTTCGAAAAAGAAAACAAATTTGTTGCGTTTTCAAAGCAGAGAATTAGTAAAAGAGTTATAATGAGAAGCTTTTTTTCAACTTTTCGCTACCTATGTTAATAGTAAGAAATTAAATTTAAAAAATAGTTTTTCATCTGAATTCTAATCCTTATCTGCATATATAAAAGAGGAAAGTATGTTTGTTCCCTTTTTTGGTTCTTTACGCGCACCCACACCGTTGGATTTACGGCGACCAAATCTGGCACAGTGATTGAGGATCTAAACCGTAAAAGTTATTTTAAAATTCGAATTAGATTTTTATTTAGTTAATTAAATAACAAAAATTAAGCAATTTTTAGACGTTTCTCGCCAATAACTTCCGAAATACTTATGGTACGAAAATTATTTTTGCATCACCTTAAGAGCAAAAAATTATCTTTTCAATGATTCCAATTTAATTGTTGTGCATTTTTTATCTAACTGTAATTAACTCTTCAAAACTCATTTTAAATAAAATTTGTAACAATGTTTTCTATTGTTATAAAATCGAACTTATTGTTTCATCAAATCCTTTATTCACGTGTTTTTACCATTGTTAAGGTTAAGAAAATATTAATTTCTTTGCTCATTGACTTCAATGCAGATTTCTTGCTTCCGATGTTATATGTCGTAGCATGCTCTTAACTTCCGTTTTTATTTCGGAGCATGCACTTAACTTCCGTTTTTATTTCGCAGCATGCACTTAACTTCCGTTTTTATTTCGTAGCATACACTTAACTTCCGTTTGTATTTCGTAGCTTTTAACATGCACTGAGATATCCAGTGACGTTAATTAAGCGTGTTGTTTCGTTTAAATTTCTCAATTTTTTTAATTTTTCCGCATCAATGGCGTAGCGGCCGGGTAGTAAGGGAAGGATGCCGCAGATGCCAGTTTTAGACAAACATTACAACAAAAGATGGAAACAAAACATTACTGCATTTATGCCAATTTAATACGAAGTCCCGAGGGTCATTTGCTGTTGCTAAGCAAATGACGACTGGGGTAAAAGAAATTATATTCCCTGGGTGCCACTTGGCCACGCTGCGCCACTGACTGTGTTGAAAAAACGTTAATATGTTCGTGTCACTTTTTATAGTCATACACAATAAGGAGTAAAAAAAATACCATATTCCAAGTGCCATTTATGCAAGTTAAGCCTCTTATGATGAAGGGGATGGGGAGGAGAAAAAATCATAGTATGATCGGAGCGACACTAACTCTCGGTATGTGAAGTCATTAAAGGCTAACCGAGTCCCATTACTACCGAAGGGAGAGGGCCTCGGGAGAAAAAAAAGAATGGTTCTTCTGGTCAGGCATACAAAGAACAAAATGAAGAGAATGGGAAGCCATAAAAAGCATAATAAGAAGTATTTATGTTGTCTCCGTAGCAATGATGGGGATTTGAAGATGGAATTCCAAGGGTTGTCAGACTAGTGTGAAGTGGTTCAAAGTGCGGAGACGAAAAGAAGAGGTTAGTTTAGATGCTGTCCGAGGGGTCAAAGACACAGGAGAGGGCAAAAGAAAATCAAAAAGGTATTTAGACTTGAAAATATTTCTACCTCGAGCAACGCCGGGTATATAAGCCAGTCTAATATAATTTCATAATGATCGAATGAAATTATTTTTCATATTGACTAGAATGTAAACGAAAGTAAAAAATTTACTTTTCTGTGCCAAATGCCTTTAACTTCAAGTGAAAAGAAACAGAGAAAGTTCCATGAAAACGTGCATTATATCTTTGAATTAACAGAACTGAAAAACAAGCGATAAAGAAATGCTTGCTGGGATTCTTATTTATGGTTCAGAGATTTCATTTCAGCAAATCCTGAGACTGCTTTATGCACGGAAGAGAATGCTTTCTCTCACAACTGCAGAAATACGTTCACAATTACATTTCTTACTTTAGTGTGGTGGGGTGGTTAATAATGTCTGATCAAGCGTCAATCTCACCACCTGATCTCGGTATTATCCATTTCAAAAAAGAACACCTGTTGTGTGCTTAAAGCAGAGCATTATTAAAAGAAGTAAAAGAAAATTATTCGTTTACATTTTCCCTTTCCTTGATGTTATAAAAAATAAAAGATCCAGAAATAATTTTCACCAAATTTCCATCATTATGAAATCACATAAAAAAATTGCCTTTCTTCTCAAAATGACCTTAACTTCATGTAAAAAGTCTCACGGGAACTTGCATTATGTCGTAGAATTTACGGAACTGAAGCTAAAAAAATAATAAAGAACTGCTTGCTTGGATTCTTATTTATGGGTCGGAGATTTCATCCCAGCAAATCTCGAGGTTGCATAATGCATGAGAAAAGAATATTTTCTCTCTACGTAAATTTTCCCGGCGTTATTTTTATTACTATGAAGGCTACAGTTTTCAGTATTTCAAATTTTAGTTTGCAAACTTTCCATTTTAAAACCAAACCAAGACACACGCACAAGAACAAGAAACCAGATTTCACGCGTTGCTTAAAAATTCATTCCAGAATTCTTTTCTTTATAAAAGGAATGAAAGGTAAACAGAAAAAGAAACATCAGATCGTTTTTCCTTTTAAATTCCCAAAACAGAATTTTGGATATTTCCGCCTGCGTTGGCTCAACAAGCGTTTCCATGACAACTTGAAACAATTTAATACGATTGACAGGTAAAGGGGTGGAGCTCGAATTACACCTCAATGGACATGATGGAATTTCGTGAGAAAACACTGCATAAAACATTAACCATGTTTTGTCTTGGATTCAAAGGTTAAAAGTTTTATTTGATCGTCCTCATTTACGATTTTTTTCACTGAACAATCTATATATTTTTGATCATATAATCATTGATCATTTAATCAGCAATATACATGCTTTAATTCGCTTTCTAAACACATGAACAGAAATAATGTATCTTCCATTTTCAGACAATTCCTATCTAGTTTTAAATGCCTGTATACACTTGTCAGGAGTACATTTGTTTTATTTAATTATATTTACGACCCGTTCTGAAGCAACATAAGGACTATTTTATGTCGAACTAATACTAATAATTAATCCTTTCAGGCCTGTTGTCTGGTATACTGGACATCAAGTTTGAACTGCTCCTATTAATTCAATAATTGATGAAATTACATGCTGCACTTTTTATTTTATTTTCGACTTTCTTATTGTTATAATCGTTGCAAGAATTTTTCGTTTGGGGAATGGAGTGAGTTCATTTATTTAGTTTGTCCAAAACAACTCCAGAAAATTTTTGCTCATCACAAAGTCGAGTTCTATGATGAATTGTGTTCTTCGGAGTAATTTCTTGCATTTTTTTTAACCCTGTTTTCACCATTTTAAATACATGTACAAGATTTTATTATCCTTTGGCAACCATTACTAATATAATAGCCCAGATCCTCCAGTAACGCTCTGACGTCACCAACAATAAAACTCGCGCCATAGCACTGCGAGACATTAAAAAGCATTATTTCATTGTTTGAGAACCTAAATTTCAGTAATTTTAATTTTAAAAGAGTAATTGTCTTTCTAATTTCAAATTTAATATCTCTAAAATAGTGAAATAAAATTTGCTATCCATTGATATAAAATTTATCTCACTATATCAATACTTCCGAGAAATTTTAAATTATATTAATCATATATTTCAAATTAATTTCCGTTTCTAATAGAAAGTAGTAAATTACGTCAGTGGTATATCATGCGTCTGATATAGTTTGGATGCCACGATGCATATTTAGTGCAATCGTGGTGATATAATTGGATAATATTGTTTGGCAACGTTAAAATTTACACAAAGACATCTGAAGCACAAGTAAAATTTTTAAACAACGAAAAATATTTCACACGGAATGTTGTTTACCAAGAGGTTTTTGAATAAAGAAATATGTCAACAATATGTAAATAAAAAAAATATTTCCTGTCATAAAACATATGTTTATTTTATTTGTTTTCAATCAATGTTAAACATTTCTCTCGCATATATATCTATTTACACACGTCAGATTTGACGGGAAATCTCTCGAATGAAGAGACAATTTGAACCCGTCATACCATGACGGGTGATTTTCTAGTTTTACAATAAAAGCTTTGTGATAGTTCATTTTTTAAATTTGAAATATCCGGTTTTGTCCGGATGGGGGCATAGGAAAATATTTTTAATGTTTGACCCACAAGTTTGAAATTTTATTTATGAGACACTCTTTGCAGATGTACGCATTACACCAAAGGAAAAAAAATGTCTCACTTCATCATTTCTAAATTCCGAAAGCTAATACTTTTATTTGATTGTCCTCAGTTACGATTTGTTTGGCTGAATACACTCTATATTTTTCATCTTTTCTTAAATTAGAAAAATTAGAATTTAATTATATTCTTTAATTTTTTTTGTTAACGGATGTGTATAAATAATGACTATTGTTAAATTTGCAGAAAGTTCAAATCTAGTTTTGATCATTTCTATACACTTCTCTGAAGCTCTATAAATTTAATTACCAACATAATAGCCCAGATCTCTCAGTAACGCTCTGACGTCACCAGCAATAAAACTCGCGCCATACGTTAAACAGCATTATTTCAATGTTAGAGAACCTAAATTTCAGTAATTTTAAATTTAAAAGAGTAATTGTCGTTCTAATTTCAAATTTAATAGCTCTAAAATAGTGAAATAAAATTTGCTATCCATTGATATAAAATGTTTCTCGCTATGATCAATAGTTCCCGAAAAATTTTAACTTATATTAATAATATATTTCAAACTAATTTCCGTTTTTTAATAGAAAGTAGTAAATTATGTCAGTGGTATATCATACGCGTGATATAGTTTGGACACCACGATGCATCTAATTATTTAGTGCAATCGTGATGATATAATTTGATAATATTTTTTGGCTAGTTAAAATTTGCACAAAGACATCTGAAGTACAAAGAAAATTGTTAAACAACGAAAAATACATCACACTGAATGTTGTTTACCAAGAGGTTTTTTGAGAAAAGAAATATGTAAATAAAAAAATATTTCCTGTCATGATACATATGTTTATTTTATTTGTTTTCAATAGATGTTAAACATTTCTCTCGGATATATATCTACTTAAACACGTCAGATGTGACCGGAAATCTCTCGAATGAAGAGGCAATTTGCACCCGTCATACCATGACGGGTGATTTTCTAGTTTAGTTATATGTGATCTTTCCGTCTTGAAATAACATGATGACTATTTTTGGACGGACCTCGTAATTGATAATGAAATATGATAAGTTGATTAGCGCCACACATGAGCTTGCATTCTACTGCCACGTAACACATGCAGAAAATTCAGGCCACAAAGGGTATACTTTTGATTTATAATCTTACCCTTGACAGAAAATTTTGTCCATTTTAGAATTCCTATGGCTAGTGGCCTTCGAAGAAGTTGGTCATTCATGTTCTTTCCATTCTTTTCCATTCCTTCCATTTTGAATAATCTCTTTTACATTCTAAATTCTATTTTATTTGTTTTATCTATTTTACGTGTATTAAATATTAATTGCTGTAATTCTTTTGTTGATGCAATCACTTGATGCTGTTGCGTTGAGCACGCAAAAAGGTGTATTGTTATCGTTTTGTTTAAATCTTCTATTTCTTATTTATAATTTTTATATTTTAATTTATATTTCTATTATTTATTTATTACATGCTGGAAGACATATAAATTCAAAGCGAAATGGTACTAAAGGAAATGATTATTGTAGAAAAAGTTTCCTTGACAGCAATTTCGTTATATCCATTTCGAGTATATTTTTATATTGCCTATAATAAAGAAATTATTTAAAAAAAACTCGGTTAATTTGAAACTTTTACTGAAGTTGAATAATAGTTTTCAAATTTTATATGCATATTCGAACTTATACTGTTTTAAAAAATGATTTAAATAAAGGCAATTCTGCTTAGAAGAGAAAGATGTATCATTCGCGAAATGCTTAGATATTTTCTAAATAACCTGATAAATTCAGATTTTGACTGCTGGAAAATTACAATCCAGCCATATTTACAAAATAAGTGAAAAACCACAATTTAACAAAGCTCTTTTGAAATATTTGCGGAAGGTAATTGAATGAGAATCTTTTGTTGCATTTGCAACTACTGTTCAGAAACGGATTAAGAGACTACCACTTTTGGACGATTTTACACCGGAAGGGGGTGTCAGGCAACGAGTCATATGAGCGCATTTCCGGAGTTCTTTGATAGATCACGCTCAGTAAAATGTAAACATCAGCCTTCCATTCTTCACTTTCTCCCTATTTTGATGAAAATAACTCCGCCCGGCGCATGCGCAAAAGCGCGGAGGGTTTCCGAATCCGTTGCTAAACAATACCTATTTACAGTAGGGACCAATGTAAACGCATCACATACAATTTTCATGGGTATGGAATTCTAAATTTAAATAGAACAAACACCAATGTTGACAATTTGTTAATTTTTATTTGCTTGCAATAGGAACAAATAATTACATCAACGTTTCTGACATTGCAACATCCTCGTGTATTGTTTAACAACGGATATGGAAACCCTCCGCCTTTTGCGCATGCGCCGGGCGGAGTTATTTTCATCAAAATAGGGGGAAAGTGAAGAATGGAAGGGTGATGTTTACATTTTACTGAGCGTGATCTAACAAAGAACTCCGGAAATGCGCTCATATGACTCATTGCCTGACATCCCTTTCCTGTGTAAAATCTTCCAAAAGTGGTAGTCTCGGAATCTGTTGCTGAATAGTATAAAATATAAAATCTATGGTAGTCTGTTCTGATTGGCCACTACTGTAAATTGAATAAAGAATATTGTTTTCATAATTGAAAGCAAATTCAGTGTGTAATTGCGTTAATTAGTGTGAGATTAGATAAACGTTATTTTTATCTTTCAGTATATTTCCGATCTAATAATTCCTGTAATAACTGAAACTGCACATGGAAAATTATCATAGACCGTATTTTTACGACTTTTTTAAAAATATTTGGAAATTTTTATTTGAATTTTGGAAATCAATTAATTTTGTCCAAAATTTTAAATATTGTTCGTTTTAAATTGCTGTGATAACATTTGTTATATCAAAACATTTCGATCGATTGTTATATTATTCAACTAATGTTTAATTCCGAGAAAACTGCTTACATGATTTTGGTCACTAGTTTGGCAACAAAAGACGGGCATAACGTTATAATATATAATCATAATTCTGGTCTCTTTGCATGAGAACTCCCGGTATCCTTGATGTGCAGTTTGGAGGCTAAAAGGTGAATGGCGGTGGCTCTTGGCACGGTTGAAAATTGTGCATGGGTTGACTACAAACTTGAAAGTGATGCAATTAGTTATTTCTGTTTACATTAAAAGCGCATTTTATACAAGCCTTATTTGTTTATATATAGTTTCTGGATATTTGTAAAGTATTTGTTCAAATATACATTTTCTCCGCCGTCAGCTTTATGAGCAAATGTGAACCTTCTTTCTCGTTAACTGACCTCTCGATTGGCTCACGTCAAATTTTCAGATTTTTATCTTTTTCAAGAAAAAACATTGCAGAGTCATGCAAAGAACTCTCTCATACGCCACATTATTGTTGAATTACTACTGAAATACCATCTTTTATAAAGGGTTATAAAAGAACATTTACCGATTGGCTTGTTGCGGTGGTTTGGAAATATGGATGAAAATAAAACATTCAAATGTTTGTATTGATTCCGTTGGTTATGTGGGAACAAAACTAAACGAAAGAGACTTAAGAAATGATAAAATAATAAGAAATACCAATAGCGCAGGAAAATTTAAAGATTTGAACGGTATTTTCACTGAATATGAAAATAAATCTAAAATTAATAAAACAAAAATATTTTTTATAAATAAAAAAAAAACGAAACAAAGCGAGAGTAGAAATATTATTGATAATACTAAAACATAAATTTAAAAATGTTTCAATAAAATAGAAAAAGGATAATAATTATTCTCATACTTATACACAAAATCAAATTCTATGCTTAAAAACCAAAATTCTCATACGGATTTTAAAGAATCGTTTTGCAATAATAATTATAATAAATTGTTCTCTAACCGCATCTCTAAAGTGTATCAAGAAAGCATAAAACCGATCAGAGCACAGAGTAAAACCGAACAGAACACAGAGTATAACAGAACACAGAGTAAAACCGAACAGAACACAGAGTATAACAGAACACAGCGTAAAACCGAAAAGAACACAGAGTAAAATCGAACAGAATACAGAGTAAAACAGAACAGAACACAGAATAAAATCGATCAGAACACATAGTAAAACCGAACAGAACACAGAGTAAAACCGAACATACGGTACTGATCGAACAGAACACACAGTAAAAAGAGCACAGGATTGTTGAGGGTATTCAATTTTATCACGCAGCTCTTATATTGAAGAAAGCAAAGGACTAAAGCTGTATGGCTTGTGTGCCTTTAAATTATAAAGCTACAATGACAGAAAAACAATGTTTACAAATTTGTGATTACTTAGCTTATCGAACGTGTAATGCTTAAGTATATGTGTATTTATCTTTGTTAAGCGGCGTTCTGCTTCGTCAAAGTAAGTATGATGGAAAAATTTTTATAATATATAAGAGATATATTTTATATATATATAAGAGATCCATTGTCGTCTTGAATTCTTACTTAAACTCCTGACGATTAATAAATCCGGTAAAGAATATATAAATTCATTAAAATCTTTTTGGCGCATTGTTGCAGAACTTTGGATTAATAAATTATGAAATTAAATATTAGCACATTAAGACGAATCAAATATAAGTCTACTAGTTTATCTAAAAGTAGCAAAAACAAATATTTGTATCTCTATAACGCATTTCATGACATTTTGAATCATTTCGACTGCATAAAAAACGTATCTGTCTTAGAATTTCGTATAATGAAAATTAATAATGTAAATAAACATATCCAGATCTCTCCCTTTTATTGCTCTTTTAAGAATTTTTGAGTATTTATAAGCCAATTAATGGTCAACACTAAAGACTACATCTGGAAACGTATAACAATTTACGTTAAAGGAACAATGAGAATAATAAAACCAGCCATGATTCATCTCAATAAAAAGTAAGGAATTTTATTCCAGAATCGTAATAATGCTTCTGGTAATTTAAATTACAGAAAAGAATTTACCAAAAGCATTTTTTTGTATGAGGAAAAGGAATAAAAAGACCATTAATAAAATTTAAATCTTGATTCAAAAGACTCTCAGTGACATTAAAGAGAACGTTCCATAAATCTTTTGTGAATCAATAAATGATACAGCCAAATGTAGTAAATCAAAACGAAGCCATTTATTTTATTTCAGATTTCGAAACCAAATTCTAGCTATTTAATGGAACATTAGAAACTTTTAATTAAAGTAAATCCGTTCCATTACAACTTAAGGAACCCTCCAGACGCAATAAAAACTGTTTTAATGGGTATCTTAAAGAGGAATAAATGAAGGAAAAATTGATAGAAAATTCCTTCTTTGACTGCTTTTCTGTGTCAATTACATGAACTGAAACCCATCAAGGATTGTAGAACATTCGCTAAGCACAAAACATAGAAAATCTTCTTTACCACAGCTATTGGCGCTTGTACTGAATACAGAAGAAATAATTACTTCAAGTTAGTGTCATTACAATGTATTTTAAATCAACGATTATTAAAGTTGTAAGTAAAAGAGTGGAGTGCAAATGATTGCCATACGGTGTTTAGTGACTGTAAAATGGTAATATGTAATTACTAATATAACTAATGTTGGTACATATTTGCGTTGATATTCAACTACAGTGAATATCAGACAAAAAATGCAAAACATTTGGACCTTGGTAATTTTATTTATATATAAGATACAATTATTTGTTAATGGGGAGAAGTGCTAATTTCTTGTAATTTCAGATTGAAGAAATAAATTATGTTACGATTCTTGTATTTTATCCTCAAAGAATTTATATCAGAATGTAAATTTTTAATTATATTTTTTTATAAAATAAAACAATGAAGAAATTCCTTAATGCTTGATATAGTCCATAATGCACCATAGCCTTACATTGCGCAGTTATTCATATCAGCACCTCAACTAGGTTTACAATTTATCGACTAATTTTGAATAAATCAATAATTAATTAATAAAACTTATTATGTTAGACATTTTTGGATTGGAGAACAAAATGTGTTTTAGTTAAGTATCATTTATGAAACAGTTAATGTTTTAGGATTAATTTATTTATATAAAATGAAATTCAAAATTAGATTTTTAAATTATTCTCCCTATATTTCTTAAGCTCATTAATAAGGATATACACATTTGGAATGTGATTCTTTTTATTAAAAAATAATTGTCTTGCAGTGTAGGGTTAAACGCTTGTTTGCACTAACAGTGATATGATTATTAAATGTTGGTGTGTATGCCTTTACGAAAACTCGAAATAGTTGAGCAGCGAAGAGGATATGAATGGATAGGGTATATGCAAGAAAAAATGAAAATAACTACAAGCGAAATAGGGTAGGTTGCCAAGTTTGGGCTATCTAGTTCTAAAGTGGAAGTTCATAATTCATCTTAACGTAATGCTCATAAGTAATTTTAATAAAAACATGTTGTAGAATTTATTCGTAGCTTATTTATTTTCAGAACAATGTAATTAAATTTTTAGGAATTACTCAATATAGTAGGCAAATAACAGCATAAATCATGTGTAATCGATTCAATCAAGAAATCTGGTTTCCTAGGATGGACTTTTTGTTTCCCAAATTGGATCGTCAACATCCTTAAGCACAATTGAAGTAAAAATATTATTTACTTCTCAACTTCAAATTCACACTGAAAAGCAACACATGCACCCAAGTATGACATTTTATGCACTGAATCACTTCCTCTTCTTCCTTTTTTTCTTCACGTAGTCCATTTGTTTCCTCACGTCAATGATACACATACCACGTTTTCATACTTTTTGATCCCACGTTTTTATACTTTTTGATCCCACGTTTTCATACTTTTTGATCCCACGTTTTTATACTTTTTGATCCCACGTTTGATGGTTTTAGTGTCCGTTTATAGTTTTCTCTTCTTTGGCTTGCTCCACTTCTAATTTATGAGGTCTACTAATGGTAATAGTTGATTTCTAGTTTAGTTCAAGATAATAACCAATTGATTTAAGTAGACTAATTTAGACAACTCTTTGTAGTCAAATACAGGTAATTTTTGGATAATAATATAATTTCCCATTACTTTAAAACAGCGTAATGTTTTTGTCTTTTGTTGAATTAATTAATTTATGATACCTAAAACTAAACACTTGTTCGCTCATTGCGACTGAAAACGCTTTCTCTTAAAAATGAATTCATATTTGAATTAAGTACTTTATGATATCTAAATCTAAACACTTTTTCTCTTATTGCAACTAAAAACTTTTTCTCTTAAAAATGAATTCATATTTGAATTAATTAATTTATTATACCTAAATCTAAACACTTGTTCTCTCATTGCAATTAAAAACGCTTTCTCTTAAAAATGAATTCATATTCGAATTAATTACTTTATGATACCTAAATCTAAACACTTTTTCTCTTATTGCAACTAAAAACGTTTTCTCTTAAAAATGAATTCATATTTGAATTAATTAATTTATGATACCTA